>JAQGAF010003088.1:0-19106 GCA_034687865.1 Kryphioiulus occultus
GAAATCTTGGTCAGAGCCGGGGTTTGAACCCGCAACCTACTGGTGAGTGAACACCGTAGAGCTGTGCCTTAACGGACGCAGCCATCTGATCATTAACAATTAATATATTCAAATCGGGTATTTATGTTTAAATTTAGATAGTACATACACTGGCCATAGATGGCGCTGCATCGTACAACTACTTGCCATAGATGGCACTCAAACCATGACCCCCCGCCAGACGGTGAGGCAACCATGCTTTCAAGGTCATTTTACTGGTAACTTAATTTCACCGCCATCAACCTTATCGAGAAACTAATACCGTTTACCATGTTTACACAATTATCCAAGAGTAAATAGTATACACCAATGCAAAGGTTCAACTTGCAGCAATTTCAATTTATTTAAGTAAGTCATAAAAGCACGGTCATGGCAAAAAAATCAATCAGAAATATAGCAAATATAAGAAGGAACGAACAAGAATGCATTGAGACCATTTATTGCCGCGAATTGGTTGACAAAAACTACACTTGTTGGGGAACCGAATCACAAACATGTAGCATGACACGGAGTCATCAACTTTTACATGTTTAATTCAGCAAGAATTGAGCGAAATTTACAGTTTATGCGAAGACGGGAAACTGTGCTGAAACTGATAAATCTGGTGCGAATGTTCAGTTTGAAAGAATAAAATGACAATGCTATAAAAACGAACAACGTGTTATTATAATTCAACGAGTAATAAAAATAGCAAGCGCGAATTGTCATTTTCAGCTTAGCGACCTGCGAAAAAAATAGATATTAGCGTGCAATATTCGGACAAACTGATGGGGAAAAAAGGTATCAAGCATGTTTACTAACTAAAATCTCACTTATCAATTTTTCATGCAATAAATTTTTTAAGAGGTGAACATTTAATAAGGAGCATTTTAGAATAAAATATCGAATGTATTGTTTTGTTCCAGGGAAAACGATAGTGAAATTTAAATCTATATGTATTTCCAAAAAAAATCTTGGATTTTTTTTGTGGAAAAATAAAAATGTGCTTAAAATCTTCCAGTTTTTGGTTATTTGGACTCTTGTCAATTACCTCCTGATGGTGCAATTACCACGATTTCATAAAAAAATGTACACTTTTTTTTAAATGACGCAAAAGGATGCTAAAATCATCGGATTTTTACCCGTTACACTCGAATTGGGGTCTAGTTTCAAGATCAGCACATAAATAAGAACGAAAAAGGGTAATTTCCAAGAATTTTAGAAAATGTGTATTTCAACTTTTCAAAAAGAAAACTTGCTAAAATCACTCGATTTTCTGCCCATCGCACTCATTTAGGGTGTATTTTCAAAATCCGCATGCAGGAAACTAGAACGAAAATAATGGTACAATTTCAATAAATTGTAGAAAAAATAATGTTCTCAAATGTGGATCAAACCTCAACTTAAATGCGAATGCATTAACGCAAGTACATACATCTTGAAAGTAATGATGCAGGGTAGCGATTGAATGCAGCTCGACATTGAATTATTTCAAAAAAAAACTTGAACTTGATGAAATCATCCAGCCTCGAACCCACAAAAAGGAAAGAAAGAAAAGTGACCAATTTTCGAACGGAGCGCCATCTAAGAACTCGAAAGGTCGAATATAGGAAAAAAAAGAACTACAAATGAATAAAATGTGCAACGCTCATTCCAAAGTCAAGTTAACGTTTGTGCATTTATCGTAATATACGGTAGGTGCTGATTTTAAAGAGCATTTGAAAACGACAGTAAATGCATATGTAGACCCTAGCGAGACTTTAGTTCTCAATTTGTAAAAAGTAAACAATTAATGCTGTACATGTATAAGAATGGAAGTTTTTTCGACTTTAATTCAATGGAGTTTGCGGCGTTTGTGTGCATGAGCTAGGTTTATTTGCATTCACGCTTTGGTAAATTCATTATTTTGCTACAATTTAAATTGTCATTGAAAGTAATTGCTGTTCTGCTATATTCATGTATTTGAGGCGTGTATGCATGTAGTTGCAAAAGCTGCACGGTATGTGAAAAAATAGAATTGTTCGGTTTAGATAGCTAATAACTTAAAAACTAAACTTTATTTCACTTTAATTCTTTTTCCTTTTCCTTTTTAAAAAAATAAAAACAAAGTCCATACATTTTGGACTTTTTTGCCAAATCGTGGAAAAATTAAGATGAAAAAAAAGTTACTGAAAAAGTACTCGAACCAAGAAGTATTAAAAGGTCGATTGTTCGCAATGTGTCAGTTCCCAACAATTTCAAACGCGACTCAGCATTCAAGGTCAAAAATAATGTAAAGTTTCGCCCATGTATTTTCAACTTATTTCTCTGAGCAAAACTAAACCTATCAAAGTTTTCAGAATTTAATGTAGACAACGCTACAATTTCCATTCGCCACAGCTGTTAATCTTAACTCGTTTTGTCATCCAAAGAGTGACTTATTGAAGTCGCATGCATATCATTTTATCGGTTTAGAAAAACATAACTGCTGCAACCGATCAGCAATGTCAAATTGTAAATTATGTACATCTAGTGCACAAATTTAATTTCCATACTTATTAATAAACTATTTAAAATTGTCAAAATTTATCTAATTTTAACTTACCAGGAGGTCAATCGTCCAGAACAATTCCCCCCAGTTGACGTTTTCTTCTCGTAGACTCGACAGCACTGGAGTGCTGCAAGCAATAACATCGTCCTTTATCGTCGTCCAAATTTGCATAAATTAGCATGTTTAATGGGATGCCAAGAACCGCGCCACCTAGCGTCTATGTAGCTGATTATTCCCCCCGAGCAACGTCACAAGCAAACAGTATTTTAATTACTCGAGCAATTAACATTCACGATTGAAATTCTTCCAGCAGTGAAATCCTTGAAACTTACATGTACCTGTACCGAATCATATCATTGTCCAAATGACATCAAAACAAATTTTCAGATAAACAAAATTACCTTGCAGGCTTCATGGAAAAAAAAGAAAATTCCCACCAATTCTTAAAATTGAAATGACGCCTGAGATGTTTGAGATAGTGTGTAGCTAATGATAAAATGGGCAGTAGGAAAAAAATCCAACGGTCAAATTAATGCCGAAACGTCATTTTTAATGATAGCTTCAACAATGAATAGCCACAAACGGGGGACATTAAAAAAATGATTGTAATTGAAATTGACTAATTGGTGTGCGCATCCTCAAATGACTACCAAAACCGGTTTTTAAGGTTTTGGTAGCCACATGTCTACATGAATGTTGTAGAAAATCTCAGGTGGCTTTTTAAATTTTTGGTACTGGTCATTTTTTTTTTGCTGCTGTTTTTGTGCCTCACCATGTGACAACCACCAGAACGACGATTTGTGTTAAATTGTGGATTTTGATAGTTTTTGTAACAGGAACAACTGCAACAACTGAACGCTAATAATGCATTTTTAGACCATTTTGAAAATTGCATAGTCAAATATTGAATAAAAAAAATGACCAGAAATAAGTTTCAAAAACGCTTTCCAGAAATACAAAAGCAACACGGACTGCAATTGATTAATTCCAAAGAAAACAAATACTGGGGTTCCCAAAATTATATGGAACTGAAAATCTAAAGTTAAATGCCGAAATACGATGCATTTTTGCCAATTTTTAGCTGACTAGCTGAGGAAAAATGTTGTTTGATGGCTTATAAAGCTGACTGAAAATTAGCGTAGGCTAAAAGCAAATATATTTACTAGGAAAGTAAACTATCAATGTACATTACAACATAATGCCGTGATCCCTATAATGGTATCTATGGGACTAACGACGCCAATTTTAAAAAAAGCGCTGCGCCGTATGTTTTATCAGATTGCATTGTGGGAAGGTATTGGTAGCCAGACAGTGCTGCCACCTGCACTGCCATGCAGCATGCGACGCACGTTTCGTGGTTTTTACTTTTCGATTTTAGTACTTTTTATGTTTATTTCAAATGAACGTTTTTTTCTAAACCTATAATAAGTTCGGATATAAAGAGGTTAGTCTAATTTATGTGAAAATAGTTTCTCACTGCAGCAATTATTTCATACTTTGACGTTCATTCTTTGATTTTTAGGCAAGATGGACTCTCCACCAGAAAAGAAACGACTGTATGTCAGTGGGCTGTTCGATGGAATCAAAGAGGAAGACCTTGTTGAAAAGTTTTCAAAATTCGGTCAGGTAGAGTCTGTGGACCTGAAGGCAAGACGAAATGAAGATGAACAGCCGAACAGCAACTACGCGTTTCTCGAAATGCTGATAACGAATCGTAATTTGGCGAAATGTAAGACATTCCTTGGTAGTTGCACATTCTCTAGAGTAGGCTACTTGTACTAATGGGTTCACAACATTTTGTCATAATACACATGGCTTAAATAATTGGCTTATACAAAAGTCTCCAAAAATTGTAGCTGCGTGTCATGGATTCTAAAGCCTTGTCAAAACCTAGCTAGGAAACGTTTCCTAGAAACAGATTTCTCCAAATGTTTCCACATTTCTAGCAAGGCAACATGTTTGAGGAAACATTTGAGTCAATTTCCATCAAGTATGTTTCCCATCTAGAAAGTGGAAACATTTTGAGGAAATATGTCTCCAAAAATGTTTCCTGGGTGTGGACAATGCTTTAGTATACTGATGTTCTAGTGTCGAAGCAACCAGAGCTGGGCATATATTTATATTGTGGTTCACCATACATTTTCGACTAGTTTTGGGCAAATCATGTATAAATTAAGGCATTCGTAATTTTCAGGTTTCAATGTATACAGCAATACACGGTGGAAAGGGTGTCCTTTGAAGCTGGAAGTTGCAAAGGAAAGTTTTCTTAGCAGGTACATGATTCAACAGTTGACCTTTGGAAGTTTACAGATTTCCAATTCTAGGAAATCAGTTTTGTTTTCTGGCCAGCAGTCAAACTGTCTAGTGGTAACTAGTTTTATCCGAATTCTTTTAGGCTGCAAAAGGAAAGGGAGCAATCCTCTAAAAAGCCACAACCTACTGCATTGAGTGACAGCTGTGAGCAAAAACCAGCAACGGAGGTAATCACATTGGATAATGAAGAAGCTTATGTAGTGAGGATCAAAAGTAGAAAACAACCAACAGACTCGCCTTCTTCGATTCAGTCACTTTCTCCTGATTCAAAACTGGCAAAAAAAAATAGGTTAACCAATGGTTTAGCAGCGAAAGGCGAACCGCTGAAGCTGCTTAAACATGACGGTGATGGCCAACATTCAGCCAACCAAAAGCCTCAAGATGGCAGTCTGTTGTCAAGACTAGAGAAATTCAGTGGCATCTGGAATGACTTCGAAGTCGTTGGAACGGAACAGGCTTCTAGAAAACCGCAGAAGGTGGTCACAATTGATGAAGGAGAAAGTGACGAAAACAACACCAAAAGTAAAAAACGACCAGCAAGCCCACCATCACTGACTAAAAATTCGAAAAACAAAGTTCCGATGTTCTGTGGCACTGCAACATTACTACAAGATAAAACGAGTGAGTCGGTGTCTCCTGATCCAAAAACTGCTAAAAAATTGAAATTGGTCAATGGTTTAGCAGCAAAATCAGAACCACCGAAGCAGCCTTCTGTCCCTAGCAGTAGTGCTCATGATGTCACTGCAAAGAAATTTGCTTCAAATGTCAACCGTGGTCCTCCAAAACTTGATGCTCGAAATGGCCAGCATTTGGCCAACCAAAAGCCTCAAGGCAGCGACCTGTTGGCAAGGCTGGAGAAATTTGGCGGCATCTGGAATGATGTTGACGTCGTTGGAAGTGAGGCTAGGACATCAACTCTCGGCACTGTATCGGAAAAAAAGATGCTTTCTGACAAAAAGAGGCTTGAGTCCATTCAGAGCAAAATGTCGGAGTCGAACGCCAAGCAAAAGCTGATCAAGGATGCGCTGAAAAATTTGGTGAGAACTTGTGTTTTCTTGGTGTAGTCATAAAGCGTATGGATTTGTGCAGTATTTATTAAATGGTGAGTCGTTCGAATTTGTTTGTAGGATAAGGGCACTAAAACTAACTCCAAAATCGTGTTTGGTGATGAAATCGAGGATAAGAAAACTGATGCTAAGCTAATCACATCGGAAAAGCAGGGTAAAAAGAAAAGGGTAAAAGAGACTTTGGAGCAGCCAAACATGGCATTGTTTGACAGTGATTCGGAAGTGGACTCTGTGGATAGCCAAGACATGTTCAAGGTGAAGCCACAGTACGAAGGAGAAGCTGGACAAAAGGTATGGTAAATTTGCTGCATTCATTTCCCTATGCATGTATAATACTTGAATTTAATACAAACGTTCATTTCGGCATCGCTTGTAGATTATAGCACTTCAGAGCCGGTTCGGAAATGACGAGCGATTCAAGATTGATGAGCGGTTTATCGATGCTGATTCAGAAGTTGAACAGGACGAAGGTAGAAAGCTATAACCTATTTTACTAAAACATGGATCATAGTTTCTTCAGTCACATCATGGCTTTTTCCATAGGTTGGTTACTAAATAAATTGGATGAGAAAATTGATAGAAACGTATATTTTATCCTTATATCATAGAATTGAATTCGAAGGAAGAAACACAAAGGCACATGGGGGTTTTGGAGAGCATACTCGGCTACGAACTGCCACAAAAGCCGAAGGATCATCTGGCCAAAGGCTGGACGAAAATGAAAAATCTTCGATATGATCCTACGCAGAAGAATGCTGCCGAGTTGGAAATCCACAAGGACGAGCCGAGGTAAGAGTTCACTTCTTGTATTCAACGTCAACTTCTAGATGATTACCAACCTGGAAACTTTAGGGAATTTAATATTTATCCTGGACAAGTCGAGGAATTTTGTAATTATTTTTGGAAGTTTTTTAAAGACGTGTTCATACAATCCATCATTGGGAAATGTTTGTTTGGTAAAGTTAGCTACAAACCAACAGTTTGAGATCTTGTTTTTTTTTTAAATTTCGCCTCGTTTCCTTATTGTTTTCATATATATTTTTTAACTTCGAAAACTCGGGGAATTTCGATTCCATAAATTACCCCCCTTAGTTTTTTTGGTTTTTGGTAAAATTTCTACTGATTTTGCTATTTGATACAGTGATGTTACAACTGCGAAGCGCAAGGGTAAGGCGAGCAAAGTTAGCGAGGACGAAGCCCTCCCCGAAGTATCGCAAGAGCGCTATTATAAAGTGAACACGTCGCTTAAGGACATCTTCAACTCTGGAAAGACTTCCGAGACGCAGCCGTTTAGCCTGTTGCAATCTTTGGGAGCTGCTGCACCCAGCAAAGACATTCGTGGTAAGACAGTTGCTAAGTACCATCAAAAAGATTTCAATGAGCATCTCGTGTTTGTTAATTATCTTCAAAATCCATGCTCTTTAACTGTGCAGATCTGACTGAAGTTGCTCAAGGTAAAGCAATCAATTTGCCACGGACGGCTTGGGACAGCAACCCATTCAAGTATGACAGTAGCTCGGACGAAGAGGGCGAAATGTGGAGTTCGGAAATAAAGAAAACACAAGATAACAAAAAGACACCCGACACAAGCAACAAGACATCTGGCACGAGCAGCAAGACACCTGCGAAGGGGTAACTGAATATCTGTAATGAATGTGAAACGTTTCGATATCTTGAAATGCTTCAATGTACTAAATGTCTAAATCAATTTTCATTTCAGCAATAAAGTTAAACCAGGTCCGCCAAGGAAGACCTTTTTCATTTTCGATGGCGACCACCGACTCGAAGGTGAGCCTTGTGTTTTGAACGAAATTGGACGTATTAACGTGCTTGTGCTTATGGTTGATGCATCATGTTATATAGACGGGGTGAAATTTTTTACGGCACCTGAAAACCAAGATGAGCTGCATCGGACTTGGGCTAAGACAAGATTCAAATTAATGGAGGTGAGGATAGGACATTATTCTTCAACAACTTTCTTTTCGTTGTTATTTATGTTTATTTTGAGCATGATTTATTGGCCATCTTGCTAACCTTGTTTGATCAAGCATGTTGTACATCAGCATGCCTGCGCGCTATGTTGTAGGCATAATTGTGAAAATTTATTTCAGTAATATCAGACAGGGCCTTCTGTATTTTTATTTAACAAACGTTTACATTACTACAAGGAATTGAATTTTTTTCAGGATTTCCGCGAAAGACTAAAAAAGGCACAACAGGAGAAAAATGGAAAAACGAAGATGGCGTCTGCTGCCAAGCAGAAATTCGACACGATGCATTCTAAATTTAAGCCCAAGAAGAAGGTGTTCAGTCGAAAGCGTCAGTAATAAGGTAGGGCCCAGCAGGGAAAGTTATCTTTTGATAATTTCTTTCTCCGACGTCCCAGGCTCTTCTACTCTCGCGTTTTGGTGATGCGCGATTTTCTACCGAGTCCAACACGGCAGTCATCAATCATTGAAACATGATTGAGCACATGAACTTCTTCCATCCTTGGAAAAATTTTGATACGCTAGTGAAACTGTCATAAACAGTTGCTTTTGATATACTCAATGGGCACATTGTCCACTGATGACACTTGAAGGAATCCGTATTCCAACCTGATGTATTTCGTTATCAATGTCGTATAAAATATCAGGTGGAGTTTTAAAGTTTTGCTACTGGTCATTTTTTTGCCGCTGTTTTGGTGCCTCACCACGTGACATCCACCAGAACGTCAATTTGTGGTTGTGGAATTTGATCGCTCTTGTAGCAGCAACAGCTACAATCAAGATGGTGATGTTCAAATCATGGCATTGGGGGATGTGGTTGGAGTTATCTCAGGACAACCGATAAATCCCCATACGTTTTGCCTTTCATCACCAATGACTTCATGGTGTATCACTTGAGTGTTCAGAAATATCTGAGCCCGATGACATCAGACTTGACAACATCTGGTGGTGGAGGATGGTGCGATGCTCTTTGGCTGAGACGCGGTGCATTGAGGGCAGTTTGAATACCCAGTGCACTGGTGTCGTATTTAACAGCCTGAAAAAGTAAAAGTAATAGTGAGATTTAGTTTTACGAATGTGCCTCTGGCTATTCCTGAACCTACATGTAATAGTGGAACATTAAGTCTTACACTTCATACTGACTACTAATCTGCAAAAATTGGAAACCTCAGGGAATTTTATATTCAAACTGGAAAACTTGAGGAATTTTTAATTGAAACTTGGAATTTTTCAGAATCGAATTTGTTTTTGTGTTCGTTATAATTCTGAAAAATCAGCACTGAAACCCCCAACCCCCTGAAATTCACCATTTTTTTTAATTAATCGTTATGTATTATGGTTGATTTAGTTTAAACAATAAAATTGCCATCAGGGATGTCTTATTTATTAATATTTCGGGAAAATGGGGTACTTATTTACATTTTCATCTGCGGAGCTAATTTCTGTCATTATAAATATTTCTGAATTTTTCAAAATGGTCTAAAACTACCTTATTAGTGATCTAGTTTATATAAAAATTCCTGCAGCAATTTATTTCATTATTTTTATTATTCCAAGGAAAACACCTAAAATTCATTTTTTTTTCAAGAAAATGTTCATAAAAGCTATGATTGCATGGGATATATTTGTTTTTTAATGTGGACTAAAAACCTTTCATTTGTGATCTAGTTTTTAAAAAAAATTGCCTATGTCATTTTCTTATTACTAGATTACTAAATATTGTTTTCAATAGAACTGTAGCACACACTTAATCATTAAAAATATATGTTTGAATCTGGAAAAATTGGAATATGCCCCTGGAAAGCCTGGAAAACTCAAGCAATTTTGTTTAAAAAAATTAGTAGTCACCACTCCAGCCAGGATGACATAAACCTTAAAATATATCATTATTTATTTTAATTTATTTCATGAAATTGCATGCAACGAAAGTGCAAATGCTATGCAAATACACATTTTGAATTTCGCCTTCGATACCTTCAGTTTTGCAAATATATTCATAGGTCACAACAAGGCAGATCTAATCTTCCATAATTTTTTGCATTTTCCCAAGCGCTTATGGGTATAGTATGGGAAGAAAATAGTGGCTCGGCACGCTTCGGTGGCCAGCAAACTCGATCGTTGCATAAATTTCGATAATCTTAATTTAATGCTGTGTTTGATAAAGGTCGCTGTTGGATTTCCTGCTCACTCACCGAGACCCGCTCGGCTCACGAGGTGCTTTCAACGAAGGTCAAGCAAAAATTAGCTGCAATTTACTACCCTCAAAATTATGAGGATTAGCCTTTGCATGCTCGGACGAGCCGAGGAATGCCTTTCCTAATTTCTCGTCTTGGTGCTTAGTCTTCCAGGCATGTTTTCAGAAAATAATGGCATTTGCACGCTGGACTGCCAAAACAAGCTTGCCAAAGTTTCGGCCACTGATCGCCATGCTAGCTGACCAGGGTGGTGATCATGCCGAACACAAGGGATGTAGCCCGTTAATCTAGAAATCTAACAGGAATCTAACTGATGTGTAAAATTTACTCTTTTTCCTATATTCTTCTGCCACTCTCATGGTGACTACCTTGCTGGGAAACTTGGGAGCCTCAGGAAATTTCATGTTCAAATTGGAAAACTCAGGGAATTTTATTGTCAGTCTGGAAAACTGGGAAAATTCAGGCCTATCTGTGGCCTTATGTGTGTTTTCGTTATAACTTTTTTTTTTAAATTTTCATCAGTGGGGTTACATGTAATTTTTATCTAGTTTTTATAATAAAAACATCCATCAAAATTCTCTCATTATTACATGTATCTCCAAAAAAACATTTCAAAGAAAATTATCTAAATTCTAAATTCAGGGTGTGTACTGGTCATGAGATTTATGGAAAAGTCTTGAAATGAGATTCAGGTCATGGAAGTCATGGAAAAATCGTGAAATTTACATCAGAGTCGTGAAAAAGTCACGAAATTTACAATATGATCATGAAATTGTTGGCTTTTTATTGATTCATAAAATAAAAATTTGAGTTTAAATTCTTCATTTGTAACCCCTTTCCGCAAAAAAAATGTCGCCACAGTGGTAGATAATGTTTCTGAATATCGCCATTTAGTCATGACATAAAACTTGAACGATCCCATATTTTATTACGCATGGAAAAATTATTGAAGTCTTGAAAAAGTCTGGAATTTGCAATAACAAATCCAGTAGACACCCTGTTGACTAAAACCCTATCATTTGAGATTTAGTTTTCAAAAAATTTCGTCTTCAACGTGTCCCTATTATATTTACTACATGTTTTACAAAATGTTTTAGTACAGTTCATCCTTTTACTTATTGAGGAAATTCTTTGTAACTTGAACATGACTGTCTAGACCAACGCCTCTATTACGCAACAGGATTTTAGGGTGGTTCAACTTTTCTGAAAATGTTTTGAATTTGGGGTAGCCTATTCACGATCGTGAGACGAAACTTTTACGTTTCTGCAGCGTGTATTTTTTTTTAGATTTGCGTGCGAGTTTCCTTAATCGGTGGTTGCCGTAACAAAGGTATTGTTAAACGTAATTGATGCCCATGATTTGCTGGTGATTTTCTGATAAAAATCGTGCTTTTAGGGGTAATTTTCTAATTGCAATTGCATTGCACGCTCTTCTGACGTGCACTTCAGGCCATCATCTTGATGTACGATTGGTATCAGGAGCTTGTTGATATAATTCTGGCACGTTGCAGAATTTAGAATGTTCTACCAGACTCAACAATGTCAATTTAGGCCAATTTCCGATATTTCATGGGGGCTACCAACCTGGCTGAAAAACTTGGAAATCTCAGGGAATTTTATATTCAACCTGGAAAACCTGGAATTTTTCAGTATCAAAATTGTATTTAGTGTTTCTTCGTTATCATCTGAGCAGTCAGCATAAAAATGTCCTGATTTATTCGAGAATTGTGATTAAGTTTTTCGAAAAATGTTGCCGGTTTTAAAAAAAAATTGCTATAATGATTTCGATAGCTTGCACCTAAAATCTTTTATTTCTGGTAATTTGTTTGTCATATTTTCGTCTATGGAGTTCATTTCTGTCATTACATATTCATATTTCTGAAAGTTTCAAAATGGTTACGAAATGCATTATTGGTAATCTAGTTTTTATTAAAAATAATACCCCATTATTTTCAATCATCATTATTATTGTTATTTTCAAAAATAAAAACATTTCTAGGAAAATATACCTAAATTTCTGGTAGTTTTTCAAGAAATGCTCGTAAACTCCATGGTTGGGATATGTTTGTTTGGTAAAGTTGGCTAAAAAACCTGCCATTTTAGTTCGTTTTTTGAAAACAAATTCGCCTATGGCATTCCTTATTTGATAAAAAAAATACATGTGTTGGACCTGGAAAAATCAGAATAAGGTTCTGGAAACCCTGCAATTCGTAGTCACCATGATACATTCATTAGACAAAGAACGTAGACAAATAACTGAATTTCACTTGAGCGTGTTCAGAATCCGCTTTTCTGTCAATAGCACCTGACCGCGACATTTCCGCTTCTGGCCAACGTGACACTTTCGGTCCTCCATGTAATTTGCATATTTTGTGGCACTAACAATACGGCCTCTGTTCGTTTTTCTTAGCCAAACTTTGAATTTACCATAATACAGATACATGTATATGAGACACTGGCATTGAAATGTGTGTCATGTGGGCAGGGGCTTTGACCGTCAGTCGCCAAGCCCAACCCCTCGTTTCTCTTCAATGGTCGACATGTTTCAGTTGCGAGTTCAAGAGCGCACGAAAACACGGAACAAGATGGTCATTGCGCTCCATTGTGGGTGTTGTCTAGCTCTGGTTTGACCCGTTTTTCATGGACCCTAGTTGTTTTTTTACTGAGAAGATTTTATGTCAATAGTATCTTTGGCAGTTACTCTATCGTGTATACAGGTTATACATGAATTTTAAATTAACATCATGAGATTGCAATCACCCAAGTTATCCCACTGTTGGGTCATAAAACGAGTTGATGCTACCCGTTAGACAACAAAAATGTCAACTGTGACTTAATTGGGACTGTATATGCTATAGACTCAGCACCCTGTAGAACTCAGACTGGTTGCACATCTATTTGGTTACTGTGGTAACGGTTTCCTGTCAGTTTTGAGACCAATCTGCAACCAAACTAGATGCTCATGTTGGTAATATAATCAGTTTGCAGTCACTCTAAAACCACTTTGCAATCAGCCTACAATTAATTATCTTGAATTGCACTCACTTTTTCATAAGGAACATGTTCAAAGATTTGACTGGTTATATTACTTGGAACAATGTATCTTTAGTTTGCAATCACTCTACAGCCACTTTGCAATCAGTCCACAACTACTTTGCAGTCACTTTTTCATTAGGAACACTTTCATGTTCAAAGATTTTGCTGGTTATATTACTTGGAACAATGTATCATCAGTTTGCAATCACGTTGAAATCAGTCTACTACATTGCAGTCACTTTTTCATGAGGATCCTTTCATGTTCAAAGAATTTGCTGGTTGTGTTACTTGGAACAATGTATCATCATTTTGCTGGTTATATATCATTCTACTACCACTTTGCAATTAGTCTGCAACTGCTTTGCACTCACTTTTTCATGAGGAACCCTTTCATGTTCAAAGACTTTGTCATTGCTTTACCTTCCCAGCATCCGGACCTCTGATCTGGCCATTGAAGACGGTCATCTTGGGCGCCTGCTGGCATCCTGCAATGATCCTGGCGGTGTTGTCCACCCTGGCAGTGTCCAGCTGCGGCGCGTGGTTTCTGCAGAAGACGCGGGGGTCGCCTGGGTCCCTGGGGTTGGCCACGAAGGTCTTGAGGCTGAGCTTGAGGCCGCACTCCTCGCAGCGGAAGCAGCGCTCGTGGAAGGCAGCACCCTTGCGGGCTTCCAGAAGCTCCTTGGGGTAGACCGTCTGCCCACAACCACGGCACTTCTGACCACAGTTCCTGGCCCTCACCTTCTGCTCCTCCATGTCCACGGTCGTCGCTGGCTTCTGATGGCCGAAGTCGCTGGACCCCTGGACGCGCAGCGAGGGGCGGGGAATGACCATCGAATCCGATTTGACCACGTCCACTTCCGCCCACTTCTTGCACCGGTTCTCGATGTCACGCTTGGTGACGTCCCTCTTGCTCACAGCGCTCCAGACGGTGGACTTGACGACCTCTGTCCCGGGGTCACCGTTCTTCAGGCGGTTTTCAATGGCCTTCAGCTTGGCGAACTCCTCCTTGCTTCGGCTCTGGGAAATCGCTACACGCTCCAGGAGGTTGGCCCAGTTGGTGTCGTAGCCCGACTCCATGGCGTCCAGGACCCCATGACGGATCATGGCGCTGGGACCCAATAATTTCCTGCACGAATACAGGGATCTACAGCTTCTGTCAAATGAGAAATGCAACTTTATGGCTTTGGCGCAAGTCAGCGTGTCTACCGGCAATGGAAGTTGTGGAAAAGTCATGGAATTTACATCATTATCATGGAATATTTGCCTTTGATTGATTCACAAAGTATACATTTGGGTTAAAATTCAACATCTTTAATCCAGTTCTGCAATGCATTTGTTTGCCAATGAGGGTGTCCATCAGGTGTATATCAGGGTCTACCAGTTATGGAAGTCATGGAAAAGTTATGAAATGAAACTCAGGTCATGGAAGTCATGGAGTTTACATAAGGCTAGTGGAAAAGTCATGGAATTTTTGTGTTTTCATTTATTTATAAAATCAAAATTTGGGTTTAAATTCTTCATCTGTCACCTACAGTATTTCCGCAGAAAATTTCGCCAACGGCACGTTTTTGGCCAATAATCATGTTTCCACAGTGGTGGATAATGTTTCTGAAAATCACTATTTGGTGATGACATAGAACTTGAACGGTTCCACATTCTAATAGGCATTGAACATTTTTGAAGTCATGAGAGTCATTGAAAAGTCGTAAAATTTGCAATACCAAATCTGGTATTGCATCAATGAAATTTACATCAGTCATGGAATTTTTGCCTTTGATTCCCAAAATATAAATTTGGGTTAAAATTCATCGGTCATCCAGTTCTGCAAAACAAAAATTCGCCTATGGCATTTTTTGCCAATGATCATGTCATCACTGTGGTAAAGAATGTTTCTGAAAATCACTATTTATTTAGTGATGAAATAAAACTTGAACGACCCCATATTCTAACAGGAATTGGACATTTTTGAAGTCATGGGAAAGTCATGAAAAAGTCGTGGAATTTGCAATACCAAATCCAGTTGACACTCTGATATACTGTATCAGTCTGTTGTTGAGAATCCACTAAGAATAAATATTTTTTGCTGTGCCCACTGCAGCTGCTTTTCCACAAGATAATGACAGTGCTCTCCTTTTTTTATACGTTTCAGAATTATACGAAACTTCGGTTCATATTGTGCCCCATTTCGAGCTACATGTAATTGCACTTCTACATTTGTCGTTTTTGGGAGACATTCTGGCATTTTTTTTAAATTCATTAATTTTTGCCAATTGGTGGAACGACTGAAGAGATTACACTAACTCTACACAGGGTATTAACTTTAATGTGGCGTGAATTCATGATTATACAAATTCAATAATCATATCGCCCTAATCAATTGCCATATTGATTAAAAACATTATTCATATTCAAGAGCAGTTTTTTACATAATATAACACTGTAAAGTCGATGGGTAAAACTAAATGTCAGGAAAAGTACAAATTTTAAGTTGGGCAATCTGGAAAAGTCAGGGGATATTATGTCGGTTACCCCTTTACGTTACGAAACCTGTGAGAACACTGTTCATGCATAAGTCAATCATGCTGTTGAAAAACAACAAAACAATGAGTATGCACAAACGGTGCCTTAGTTTCCCACGTTTTTTAACCTCTCAAAATGTGATAATTCAAGGTGGAGGCTGTCTGTTCTTTCCCCAAAAATAGGAAATTTATTTTTATTTAGGCATTCTTTAAAATAACAACTCAGCATAACTGATTACTTGATCACTCGCGATGCAAAAAACCTACCTTTGTCAAAACAACTTTCCAAGTTTTGACAGTTGCTGGTCGAAAAAAAATGGGAATAATTTCGTGCTGGCCCCCCTTGTCTGCTCTGGAACTGGAAGCAATTTTCAGTGTTGTTTTTTTACGGGCGGGGCCTTTTGAAACCTGAATTTTGCTGTTCTTAATGAATTCTTAATGGACAATAAAAGTTTAATTTTCACACACCTGTCAAGCAATTCCGCGCACGAACGAACCGGCGAAAACGTTATTCACGTCCGAATTAGCAATTCCAATTGACGAAAGCGCTCGACCGCAACAGAAAACATGAAAATTTCTCCAAAAATTCAAAATTCCTCACTTGTCGCGAAAATTTTCAAAATTCCCCACTTTTCGCGAAAATTCACATGGAACGCGTTTTTCTCCATCTCACGAGATCTCGCGAGAACAAAACGTTCGAAATTCAGCCAGAATTCGATTTCTGGATTTTGTGAAATTTGCCGAATTTTCGGTAATCCGTCAGGTGTTTTGAAAAGTTGTTGCTGTTTTCAGCTGGCTCAGCACCCGGTCCACTTTCAGCGTGTGAATTATGTTCCCCGCTCTTCGGCAGCCAGCTTTTACCTGGGGATTTTAGGACGGGAAAGTTCACTCGAAAGTTGAGGTGAGCTCATTTCTGCTTTACCTGCATTAAAGTTCGAAGGCTTATCTATAACAAAGAGTGGGGTAATTTTCCGTTTTTGAAGTGTATGTTGCCTCGAGCCCGGCTCCGCACCTTCCTTGATTAGTTTCGCTTTTTACGCGAGGAAAGCTAGTTTGAGCATTGCGTGCCAACGTTCATAAGAGCCGGCCACTATTGAATGCATAATTTTCTTGATTTCCGCGTATCAGCTCTTCCTATACCGAGAGAAAATAGTCTCCAGGAAAGCTGAAATCTGGTTCAGAAGTAAGATTGTAGAAAACTGCAGCATACCACGAAAATCTAAACTAATTTGGAGCTTTTGTGAAATAATCAACATTCACTACCTAGTTGTACTGCAGGTACATGTATTTTCAAGTCTAACAACAGCAGGCATGTGACCAGAGTAAAACGTGAAAATGTACATGTATACCATTGTACGAAAAATGTAAAAAATTAATTGGAAATTAATTTCACTAGAAATCCAGCTTAAAACTAATGAATTTCCCTCCATTCAGATCCTTAATTTCATAAAAACGTGTTAAAATTTGATTATTGTATCAGTTTTTTTTAATTGCCTGCAGCGCTGTTTTGAAAACAAATATTTTTAAGAATCTTAAAAATAATGCGATATGTCTTAAAAATGATGTCCATGCAAATACGTCTTGATATCGTTTTTGGTTGAATTAAAAAAACATTGCCTATGGCATTCTCTTAAACATTGATATTAAAATTGACACCATACAATTTTTCTTAGAAAAGCAAGCTGAAATCCACTATGTGTGGTCTAGTTTTGAAAAAAAATGTCCTTTGTCGTTCTCAATATTGTAGGTGGGTCGCGTCCTGTAGTTTGAGATGCACTGGTATAACTCCTGAAATAGCTATTTCTTCAAAAATATTGGGTCAAAAATGTAAAAAATCAGATATTTTCTTATGAAAAAAATGTGAAAAAAAACAGATAATCGCATGTGAAAAAATGTGAACAATATCAGATTCTTGGATGTGAAAAAATGTGAAAAATTGTATCCCAACTGGCCACATGCCTGCAACAGGGTGGCAAATATGTCCTAAAAATGTACGGTAGTAAAAAAACGCTAGACAAAAAACAAGTCCTTAAAGTCCTAAAAAAATTCTAAATATCGTAAAAAAACTAAATGATAGCCAGTAGATTGAAGAAAAGAAGAAAAAAACTTGTTGATGAGATTCCCCATCTTACCCTATTAAAAATATACATAAGTATTTTTGTCCTTTCATTATTGTATATTGTATTATAACATAAAGATGCATAAAGAATGAATACTGTTTTCTGAAAATGTTATCTTTTTGAAACGTCCTAAAATAGTCCTACGTAGTACTCTAAAAAACCGTCCTAAAAAGTCGTAAATTTCCAAACTTGAAATTAGTTTGTCACCCTGAATAGAATACTAATCAAATTCAACTGCACTTTTACTATGTGAAAGTTTTCTGAACAAAACAACTGCTAGTGTTTTTCCAGATATATCATTTTTTTTTTTGCTTGGGAAAGCATTTGGGGGGTCATCTAAATGATGGAAGTGAGGAGAGGGGGTTGGTCATTAAAATTTCCTATCATTACTACTGTTTTATAAAACAATGGGCTAAAATCCACAATTTGTGTCTCAGTTTTGCCTATACGGAATTTCTTTTCATTATTATTTTACGAGCAAAAATTCGCCATTTCTGATCTAATTTTTGGTCATAGTCGACAAAATCTTAGGTCAATGATACGACGTCATCCTTTTTTGTATGGAAATGATAACAAATGATGACATGTGAATGGATCCGAAAATGAAGAAAGGTGATGATATAATGTTTGAATATCCACTAAGTAATGGTCTTGTAAGCCTATTGTTATGTCATTGTTTTGCATTTAACCAAATTTGTTAATTTAATTATGCATTTCGCGTGTATTCCATATTATTGATTCAGTTTGATCATAATGGTTATCAAAATTACCTTTAAGGTTCTGCATGTACCATTCACGATGTTGCTTTCGAGGTTTATGTATATGCATGATGCATCGATAATGCGAATCATATAGCTCTAAAAGCGACATGTCGCCAAATAGCGCGGAACCTTATTATAATTTTATTATTTTCTGGTATATCATTAATTTTCCATTTGACAACTAAACGTTGTCGCCTTATTTTCTTGTCAACTTTTATCTTACAGGGTTTAGCAAGATTTAGTTTGAATTGTTGTTGTTGTAACCGTTTAGTCGTGGCCGACCCTCGGTGACCTTAGTTTGAACACATTACAGAAATTTCTCTTATTGCAACCAATTGCATGCACTAATTTTATTTTGGATTATCTTCCATACAGTAGAACCGCCAAAGTTGACCATCTCCCTATGTTGTCCACATTTTAACTGACCGGACGGTCACCACATTAACTCAATGGAAGGTGACCTCTACATGTTGACCACCTCCACCTCGGTAGTTGTAAGTTGACCACTTGGACTATTACACACAATAGTCATTTACTCCCTGTATGTTAACCACATGGA
>JAQGAF010003089.1:0-19101 GCA_034687865.1 Kryphioiulus occultus
CCTGGCGTTGGTGATGGGCCCAATAGGTGCGAAAATAGGCCAACGTTAAAAATTCCACAAACAAACAAACAAACTTGCAATGACTTCACGATGTTCGCCATAGACTTCAGTGAGTGCACCCCAGACTTCAATCACTTTAATTGACATATTCTTCAAAAGTTGGCAATATACTGCATTTGCATTGCTTGGAAATAGTGCCCATAATGGACGGCCCCTGCACATATTTCCGGATATCCTGCCTGGCAACACAGTCGAGGTTGGACGGACCAGGACGTCACGAATTTTGGCTGAAGGATTTTCCATCTTTTCGCCTTTTACATACGTCATGGCGCAAAAAATGACCCTGTAGTGGCAGATGCGACTTTAAATGTCCCATTAGAAATGTGAATTTTATCTTGATTATTAGACTTGAACAACAGTAGCATCGTGCATCAGGAATACAAATAGCCAAATTAACAGGGATTATCTGGAGCCTTGTTTAAACACGGAAACGCTGTTTTGTGTAACGAGTTCCCTTGAGAAAAACCCATTTTTTTCGAGAAATTGCGGTTTCTTGACATCCTGGATATTCCGTAACAGTGCAAGACGAAATATTCAGTTATGCAGTAAATTGTGTCACAAGTTTGGTTTTCTTCTGTCAAGATGGCTGCCATGGAGCATGGTGTGCAACTCTTTGGCAGCCATCTTAGTTCCAGAAAGTAGTAATTGGGAACCTGTGTTGCCAGATTCAATGATGTAATGACATTGGAACAACTTGTGTGTTCAGGTGTTTATGTTGGGTGAAGTCAGTGATGTCAGTGAAGTCAATGAAGGCTAGGGCTAGACTTCAATGACTTCAGTGGTACTTCAAGGGCTCTGAAGGCAGTAAAGTCACGATTCCTTGAAGTTTCTTTGATGTCCTTGAAGTATCATTGATTTATTTGAAGTCCCAGTGTAATCATTGAGATCTGTGAAGTTCCACTGTCGTCATTGAGGTCTGTGAAGTTCCACTGCAGTCATTCAGCAGGATGCCTACCGGTCCTGGAAAACACATGAAATGAAATTCAGGTCATGTAAGTCTTTGAAAAGTCATGAAATTACATCAGTGTCATGCAATGTTTGTCTTTGATTGATTCACAAGATAAAAACTTGGGTTTCAATTCACTTGTTCATTTTTTATACAATTTTGCAAAAAAAATGTATCCTACGACGCTTTTTTGGCCAATGATAATGTATTCACTTTGGTAGATGATGTTTCTGAAAATCACTATTTATTGATGACATAGAACTTCAAGGACCCCATATTGTAATAGGCATTGGAATTTAAGTCATGTAATTTGCAATACCAAACCCAGCCGACACCCAGTCATTGAACAAGGTGCCTACCGGTCATGGAAGTCATGAAATGAAATTCAGGTCATGTAGGTCATTGAAAAGTCATGAAATTTACATCAGGGTCATGGGATGGTTGTCTTTGATTGATTCACAAGATGAAAATTTGGGTTAATTTCTCCTACGGTGCTTTTTTGGTTGATGATGTTTCTGAAAATCACTATTTGCTGATGACATAGCACTTCAAGGACCCATATCGTAATAGGCCATGGAATTGTTATGGAATTTGCAATACCAAACCCAGTAGACACCCTGTTCACTGTCGTTTTGGAAGTATGTGCTGGTGACATTAACGTCTGTGAAGTCCTTGAAATCTTGCAAAATCCTTGCAGTCCACAGTCCCACTGTAGTCATTGAAATATGTACTGGTGTCATTAAGATCTGTGAAGTCCTTGAAATCTTGCAAAATCCTTGCAGTCCACAGTCCCACTGTAGTCATTGAAGTATGTACTGGTGTCATTAAGGTCTGTGAAATCCTTGAAATCTTGAAAATCCTTGCAGTCCACAGTCCCACTGTAGTCATTGAAGTATGTACTGGTGTCATTAAGGTCTGTGAAGTCCTTGAAATCTTGCATAACCATTGCAGTCCACAGTCAGGTGTACCCAAATTGGAGTTGTTAATCCCAATTAAATGTTCGTGTTTATCTAACTTATCCATTATCATAGACATCTGGTGTTTACTTAGTAATATCCATTAATTCCACTATTACATTCTATTAATATTAACCTGTTAAGTTGCATTTATCAGTTTTTACTGGCTTGAATTATCGGTTCATCAAAGTTCCTCACCAAGATAAGCCTTGTATTTCAACAAGGATTTGCATTATCTTATCTTTAAGGTGAATTTGGTGTAGCTAATTCGGCTCTGCTTTGATGCGCTGCTATCACGCCCTTGTCAACACTTGTCAAAGCTCACAAAGGAGATTTGACGAGACGTCAATGCGATAATTGTGATTTGCATGAAGGTAAACGTCGACAAGGTCCTTGGGCAAGGTGGTTCCAATTTGTATGAAGTTCGAAGCAATGGCACGAGTGACTTGTTCTTTCTTACAATAACATGACGTAACAAGTCAATACCTCAATTTTGAGAAAAGTCGACGATGATGTCTGAACAAACAATTATGTTCTAGCCATTTTTTAACACCAACATCTGGGCCCTGTTTCAGAAAACTTGGTGTGAGAGGAATTGATGAATCTAAGGGATAACTGACGTATTGAGGATTCCCTGTTTCAAACATGTTTCATCGAGTAAAAAATCGACTCACCTGCAAGAATCGAGTAAAAATGTTTTTTCTCAGAAACCAAATGTCGGATTTAAATTCGGAAAAATGTGTTTTGTAGACAATTTATTCCTCTTTCTAATTCGCCTAGCGTGAAAAGGATTTCTGTTTCTCATTTTATCGAGAAACCATTAATTAACTATGTCTGGATGTGTGTTCATTAAGCTCTGAATATCAAATTGCATTCAGAACCATTTATAGCCACAGGGGTGAAAGAATGCATACATGTATGTCAGAAATAATGCAAATTTGGGTTGCTCTAAGTTCGACATTTCCCGCCTCAAATATGCATAAGGAATTTTATGCAATTAGGCGAGTTATAAAAAGGAATAAATTGTCTACAAAACACATTTTTCCGATTTTAAATCGGACATTTTTGCACTTAAGGGTACCTACTGTATATCGTTGAATGTTTATCTCAATGTCTCAACTGTACTGAGGGTTTTTAAATAATTCCTCAGATTAATCATGAGGAGTTTGAGGTTTATTTCATTTGCACTCCTCATGCATTTTTATGAAATCCAACTTGGATTTCTACCCTCAAATTCATCAGGTTCTTCATTATTCACCCCACAACTCCTCAATTTTTATGCCACATGAAATCCTCAATTTCTCACACCTATCTTACAGATTCATCAATTCCTCACACTCCTCAAAGTTTATGAAATAGGATACAGTGTTCAATCCTTCAATCCTCACATGTTTTTGATGATTGCGGATGACATGTTTGTGAAGCAGAACTCTAATCAACTCTTCACTACTCACACTTCACTCCTCACGCCTCAAAGTTTCATGACATACTGTAGGACCCTGGTCACCTTGTAAAACTTAAGTGCCCGATTGACGTATTCTGCGTTGAGGAACATAAAGGGTGATAATGATCCAGAAGTCCATGATGTTTCTGGAGAACCCTTTTTTTGCATTTTTCTTTGTTCAATATTTTTAATAACCAACAAAGAAACATCCTCATTCATCCCAAGGCTGTCAATACCCAACAAAAGCCGGTTGCATGCGACCAACCTTGATTTCCCAGCACCTCACCTTGACGCCATCTTGGTCAGGTTTCAAGGACCAAGGTTGCCGGAAGTGGCATGACGTCACCGGAACAACGCGCTCAGACGCTGACGAACTTCCTGTTGTCTCGAGTCCAAAAACACCAAAACACCTGACTTGGGCCCAAGGCTCATCCCCTTGATTACGTGCCATGCACACCAAATTTGCTCCCCAAACGTGACTCGTCCAATGTTTGGGGCACGTTGCCAAAAACAGGGTTTTTCCCAATCACGGTAAACGTCGGGTGAACGTTTCTTGGGCACGTCTGCCTCTTGAAGGACCTCCAACTTGCTGACCGTCACCCCAGAAGAGGTCATTTCGCCTTGTTTATCTCACTACAGTGACATAATGTTGTTGCAAAAAGTCCACATGGTGTCCTTGAGGTGACTTTGACCAATTCCATTATTAACCTGACGTTTGATCTCTTTGGGAACCTTGAATCCATGGCTTCCTCCAGGACCAAAATGGCGCATCTTGAGCAGACAGCGTTTCCACCACCATGAGGGAATTCAATGACTTGGAAAGTCAGGGGAATTAATATGACCTGGAAAGTCAGGGAAATTCATATGCCGGGAAATTTGTTGGTATAACAATTTTGATTGGTAAGAAGTCTCAGGAAAGCAATAGAAAAGCCTGGGAAAGTCAGGGAAATTGAAATCACCTGGAAAAGTCATACAGTGTCTGGAAATTTTTTGACGTAACAATTTTGATTGGTAAAAGAAGTGCCAGAAGAGCAATAGAAAGACTGGAAAGGCAGGGAAATTGATGACCCCTGGAAAAGTCAGAGAAATTCGGATGTTTGGAAATGTATTATCATAGTAGACCTACTTTTGCTTGGTGAGAACTCGGAATATCAATTGAAAAGCCTGGGAAAGTCAGGGAAAGTGATATGACATGGAAATGTCTGAGAAATTCAATTCTGGAAATTTGTTGGCATTACGATTTTGAGTGATAGTCTCAGAACGGCAATAGAAAAGCTTGGAAAAGTCAGGGGAATTGATATTATCTGGAAAAGTCAGGGAAATTTATATTATCTGGAAAAGTCAGGGAAATTGATATTATCTGGAAAAGTCAGGGAAATTGTTATTATCTGGAAAAGTCAGGGAAATTGTTATTATCTGGAAAAGTCAGGAAATTGATATGACATGGTCATGCCAGGGAAATTCATATAATGCCTGGAAATTTATTGGCATAACAATTTTGATTCATAAGAAGTCTCAGAAGAGCAATAGAAAAGCCTGGAAAAGTAAGGGAAACGCCTATAATGTCTGGAAATTTGTTAACATACAAATTTTAATTGGTAAGAAGTCCAAAAAAAGCAATAGAAAAGCCTGAAAAAGTCAGGGAAATTCGTTTGCATAACAATTTGATTGGTAAGAAGTCAGGGAAATTGATTTGCACTGGTATAGTCAGGGAAATTCATAGTTTGGCTGGAAATTTGCAGGCATAACAATTTTGATTTGTAATAAATCTAGGAAAAAGTCATTGAAACGCCTTTAAAAAGCCAGGAAAATTCATATAACTATTTGAAATAATGTCTCCAAAACTGCGATAGATGTTTTTATTGATTGGCAATTGTATGTATATAGTTTCAATTTGAAAGTTGTAGAGGAGGACCAGTTTTGTCTCAAAACATTAATTATCATCGCAGTTTTCGTGATATATTGAGATAACTTTACCCTAGCCCTGTACAGTGCAAAAATATTGTTTCAGGGCATTTTACCGATTAATGCAAAGTGCAAAGTACCTCTAATGTGAGTGAGTGGTAAGGAATGACATGCCCTGCGTGTTTAGATTCCATGTTTTTAATTTGGATAATTTTATATTTGGTGCAAAAAAATGAAACATTAATTATGCTTTTACTTTTTGAGAGGGCTCATGCACTTAGGCTCTGTAAAAAAAATATTGCACAAAAAACGTTACTCCCAGAGGTGGTTAACCGATTGCAAAACGGACATTTTGGCGAAAATTATAGCCAAATCCGGCCCTGTTTTTTAATTCGTGCATAATCTCCTTAACAAGGGTTTAATTTTAGGTTAAGACAAAACGTTATCAGGGTCGTTATTTTGATACTTGGAGCCGGTGTTTTTGAGCTCTTTCTGGGCCTGATCCTGATGCACGACTCCAGCATGACTAACGCATTCCTCACATAAAAGTTAACGGCCTGTTTAGTGCATTCCTCTGGAGACATTGTAGCAGTTTCTTGTTTGTCCCGTTGCGCATACTAACAATGTGGTACCACGTGACCGGAATTTATGGTGTTGCCCCAAAACCTGATAACCCCGCCTTGACAGCATTGGCAACAATGACAATAAATCCAATTTGTCATAATTGGTGGTCTTTGGAAGGGTTGATGTCCAACAAGGTGACATTGGAATCAACTATTGACAGGTGATATTCTGGTCAATCTGACATCCTTGCCCGTCTTTCATTTTGATAAGATCTGGCTGCCATCAACAACATTGGTGGTCATTGGAAGGATTAACTTCCAACAATGTGACAATGTCATCAACTTATGACAGAAGATAATATTCAGTCTGACATCTTGCCTGACACGGATTTCATTCAGATAATATCTGGCTCCCATCAACAACATTGGCTTGCCATTGGAATGGTTGACGTCCAACAAGGTGACATTGTCATCAACAGTTGACAGAAGATAATATTCCACATTGGTCAATCTGATATCTTGCCTGGTACGGATTTCATTCAGATGAGAAGTTGGTTGCCATCAACAACATTTGTGGTCTTTGGAAGGGTTAATTTCCAACAAGGTGACATTGTCATCAACACTGTAACCGCACTGCCTGGCTCAACAATTCTGGCACTAATTCAGCCACTTGAATGTCATCACTTGCAAACAGTTGTTGACAATGCCCTTGTTGGAGTCATCCCTTCCAATGGTCATCAATGTTATTAATGCCAACTAATCTTGCCCAAATGCAAGGCACTGGAAGGATGTCAGATTGACCAGAATATTATCACTTGGCAAAAGTTGATGACAATGTCACCTTAATTGTTGGACCTTGGTCTTGTTGGCAAAAGTTGATGACAATGTCACCTTAATTGTTGGACCTTGGTATTGTTGATGTGTGTACGCCTGTACCACCTGGTTTTTCCCAATTTTGGCAACAAATGGCATCAACAACATTAGTGACCATAGGAAGGGTTAACTGTCCAACAAGGTGACATTGTCTTGCCAAGTGATGGTATTCAAACTGCTGAATTGTTTCCAGAATTGGATATAACCAGACAGTGCTGGTTCTCACCAAGTTACTGCAACTGGCACTTCATTGAAGTTTTGGTCGTCATTGTCATCATCACCTTTCATTTGGGTGCCATCAGCCCAGTTGACACCAATAACATTGTTTTCTGCTCACTGAGATAAGACTTCGACACTTTGATATCATCTACCAATTGACATAAACATTTCCATTGGTCTCAACTAAAAGGATGGATTGATCAAAGAGTAACATTGTCATCTTTATGGTCAGAGTTGGGCACAACCAGGGGTGCTGATTTCCTACCAGCAAAGCGATGGTACTGACTGGTCATTGAGATAAGACTTCGTAACTTTGGATATCATCTACCAGTTGACATTAATATCATTGTCTCTATTGTTGTTGTTGTCAGTCTGAGAGTTGACCACTACCAGGTGGTGCTGGCTTACCTATCAGCAAGGCGTAGGTACTGACTTTGATGTCTCTGTCCATCGTCATTCATTTAGATAGTATCTTCCAAGTTGATATTACTAGACGTGCAATGATGCCGATGTCCCGATAACTACAGAGGGCGTGAAGGAATTGGAAAAGGAGAAGTCATCAGTTTTTTCTACCAGTTTTTATCATGGACTTCTTCCAATTTCACCGTTTCATATCATCATGCTGTGTAATGCAAGATATTCGTGTTGAATTCCATTGTCCGTGAGATGCAAAGACATGTTTTCTACTAGTTTCTACCATGGACTTCCTCCCAACTTAATCGTTTTATGTCATCATGCCATGTTCTGCAAAATATTCTTGTTGAATTTCATTGTCTCAGATGCAAACACAGATTTTCTACAAGTTTCAACCATGGACTTCCTCCCAACTTCATAGTTTCATGTCATTATGCTGTGTTCTGGAAAATATTCTTGTTGAATTCCATTGTCTCAGATGCAAACAGTTTTTCTACCATAAACTTCTACCCAATTTCATCGCTTCATGTCATCATGCTGTGTTTTGCAAGATATTCTTGTTGAATTCCATTGTCTCAGATGCAAACACAGATTTTCTGCAAGTTTCTACAATGGACTTTATCTGTGATCGGCAAAATTTTCTTGTAGAATTCCATTGACCAGCAGAGGCAAAGACAGATTTTCTACCAGTTTCTACCATGGACGTCCTCCCAACTTCATCGCATCACGTCCTCATGCTGTGTTCTGCAAAATATTCTTGTAGAATTCCATGTCCATGAGATGCAAAGGCAGATTTGGCTGTTTGGTGAGATAGGTGGCAGCACCATGACTACGGTTTACAGTCCACAAACCTTGAGCAGACTTGGCATCCTTTTCAGCTTCTGAAGCATGTTCTGGAACCCTTGGAGTTGGCATGTTTCTGCACTAATCCAATGTCAATGGGGGTCAGTTTGGTGGGTTGCCAACCCCAAACCAAGATTTGGTGATTGCCAATTTTCAACTGCTGTCCCAGCAACCTGTAGCAGGGGGAACATAGGGCGTGTGCAGGAATTGATTAAGACTGACGTAATTTCAACCAGCAGAATTCGGAACCTGCTGCTTTTCGACATTTCGCATGGCCGCCCACTGGAGGGCTCGCGTGCCACCTTTGATGGAAGAGGTTGACTTCTGAAGGAAACTTTCAGAGTTGGGAAATGTCCAAAGGTTGGATAAGCGCGATTAGAATGTCACAAATAACTGTTTTGCAATGCTTGGTGGTAATGAGAGGAAGTCAGAAATTGGCACGCTTTTTTAATTGCCAGAACGGAAAACGTACGTGTAGTGCGAAACATAAACGTTGCTGCCAGACGCTGTGGACTTTGTGCATCAGGGCATCATCGTGTTGTTCCATGTCTTAACCAAGGAATGGCATGTCGAAATTTGACAAAGATGCCATAACCAAAGAATGGCATGTCAACATTTGACAAAGATGTCATAACCAAGGAATGGCATGTCAAAACCAAAGAATGGTACATGGTCACATTTTACCGAAATTTCCCATGGGAAGACATTGGAACGACATGGAATTGTTGGGGAATCGAAAGGAAATGCAATATTGAGGGATGTTGAAGCATCATTGGTAAAGATGTGGAACGGTCAGGGATATTGGGAAGACGGGATAGTTAAGGAAATTGAAAAGACGTGGAATAGTTATGGAAATTGAAAAGACGTGGAATAGTTAGGGACATTGGGAAGACGTGTATTAGCCAGGGAAATTGGAAAGACATGGAATAATCAGGGAAATTAGAAAGATGGAATAGTCAGGGAAACTGGGAAATTGGAAACATAGATTGATGAGGGGAAATGGATAGACGTGGAAATGTCAAAGAAATTGGAAAGACATGGGAAATTTGAAAGATTTGGAATGGTCAGGGAAATTGGAAAGACGTGGAGTATTGAGAGTAATTGAAAAGAAGTGGAATTGTTAGGGAACTGGAATGATTTGGAATAGTCAGGGAAATTGAAAAGACGTGGACTTTTTGGGAAATTCAAAAGACACAGAATAGTCAGGGAAATTGGAAAGACTGGGAATAGTCAGGGATTAGAAAGACGTGGAATAGTGATGAAAATTGGAAGATGATTTAATAGTAAGGAAAGCTGAAAAGACATGAAGTATTTAGGGAAATTCGAAAGACGTGGAATAGTCAGGGAAATCGGAAAGACATCAGACCATCAACATAACCACCATAAGTATTCCAAGTAGTTCAAAAGTATTTTAAGCATACAGTCATAACACCCACACGCAACTAAGCCAATCTAGCCTAAATCAATACATTGGATTAGGCGTTTTCGAATTTGCCACTTATCCAAGCACCACTCCAGGTGTATTCCACTTATCCAGTCTCGCCCTGCCGCCCAGGGCAACCCTGACTCACCCACCAATTATTCATTGCCAAAAAATGCGAGATCTGATCCAAGGGCTTGTTACGAGAAAGTGTAACAGTTTTTTTCAAGTTCGAACGACGCACCCCGTCGGGTTCAACATTCTCCAAAACAACTTTACGACCAGCTGTTATCTCATGCACCTTGTGGGAAAGCGGAGTACCGTTAACGGTTGCAATGTCTGACATTTTTGGGACAATTTGATGTAGGCGCAACTTGACACAATCACGCAAATCTTTTGTGCACAGAATTGGACTAGCTCAATATAAATCTGACGGATGAAAACGTCCATTTTTTCGGTGGAATCATCATTAAGACAATATAAATTAAAATGTTGAAAATGTCCATTTTGCGGTGAAATATGCAGTAAATTCAATTAAAATGAGTTTTCTTCTATCAGTTGTGGAATCAATTGTGGTATTGGTGAAATCATGATGTGGCCATTTATTCAGGAATTCAAGAATAGGAAAGAAACCATGAATGAAAAAAAATGAAAATGTGCATTTTTTCGGTGAAATATGCAGTAAATTCAATTCAATACTCTCCTGTTAGTGAGTGAAGATCATGTACATTGCACTGCAATCACTATTGTTTCACAGAACTTAATTGTGATCAGCACCAAACTAACTTGTCAGATACAGTAAACCTCTATGGCTCACATTTAGCTGAAACTGAGAAACCAAGGTAATCAACAGGCTAATAAAATACAAACATTAGGCCAATTAACCTATACAACGTTAATTACTTGTTGATGAAAACTTGTTGATGAAAAGTCGCAAGACTTTCATTTTGCAAACGTGACTAACACCAATGGATTCAGGAATAAGAATGGCGTTTACTGACATTATAAATGGCCGTATACCGGTATGGTGTTATATACTGTTGCCATACATGCGTATGACCACATACTGTATGAACCATAAGGTGCATATGGCCTTGTATAGAAATCGCCATTCCAGCATGCATTAGATAACGCCATATACATGTTTGTCAGTAGATTTGGCTACAAATGCAAAATGTGTTACTTTATTAGATAACGCCATTCATGTACATATATGGCGGTTTACATGGTCATATATTGTAAATGTGCAACATAACAAACTGGTGTATCTTTATGAGTACTAGTTATCATTTAATTGCTAAGGTATTCACTACTTAACGACTGGATATCAATGCTAGTGGTTCCTGTTATGTTACTTCGTACTCAGTTTTTGTTGCTAAATTCTCTTTACATAGTGTAATATTATGCACAACATCTGCAAAATTGCACCAATACCATTTATTGGCAAAATTATTTTGGTAATAGATATACAGAGACATGTTTGCTCATATCTGTACATATGTTATGACATATACACTGTATGCCATGGTTAATTGGTCCATTTGTGGATAACTTCTTGGTCTCACCATGTATGGAATAAAATCATGAGCCCATTTGCGGTCAATTTTTGGTCTTACTGCATATAGGGGTCCATTTGTGAGCAATTTCTGGTCCAAACATATATGGAATATGGTCATGAGGCGTAATTGTGACATAACCACATATGATATAAGCCAAACAATACATTTATATGGCCCATATACACATGTAGTTTCACACCGGATCATGATATTAATGCAAATAAGATTTCAAAATTTCATAGCACTGCGATCAATATTGTATAACAGAACTTAATTGTTCGAAACGTGATCAGCACAAACTGAAGTTTTCAGATATGAATCAATATTGACTGAAACGTAGACAATCAAGGTAATCAACAGACGAATTAAACCCTAATTAGCCCATAGAAATAACTGCTGTGATGCAAAAAAACCACAAGAATTAGGCCAATTAACCTACACAACTTTAATTACTTGTTGATGAAAACTTGACTTTCACCAACTGACAAAGTCTCAAGTTCGACTTTTATTGTGCTGACATGACTAACACCAATGTCACACTAGCCGAACAAACTAATCTGTTCCAGCCAAAACCGCCAATTGTTTTGTGCAAACTTAAAAGCATAACCTTGTTGATTTTCATCGTCTTTGGAAGTGAAAAACATGTAATTTAAGTAGCAGTCATATTTTGCAGGTTTCGATCAAACATCAATAAAATGAGCAATTCTCACTTATGACTGTACCGAAAACTTTGGCATGTGCTCACGCCCAAACTACCTATTTGATAGGTGCACATTTTTGCGGATGTGTGGAATGGGAGCAGTGCTTGTTGGGCCCTTATCAACCCTGTCCATCAGGGAGTACCAACCTGGGTTATTGATGGGCCAGAAGGGTCTGTCACCAAGCTTTCGTGGGTACTACCAGGTACCAAGAGGGTCCAGGTGGGCTGCTTCGGAGGAATGGACTCTGGAGAGATAAGCGATGGCATCCGGTTTGACTCAAACATTCCTTGTTGGGGTTTTGAGCAGGAATCGATTTTATTCAGATTAACATTGTTGGGGCTGCGGGGGTGCCTTGGGGTCACCAAACTTTTGCTGGCCCAGCTTGGAATTTGGTTCCCAAAACTACCCCCGTGGGTTTTGAATCAAACAAAACCAATGTTCTGAAAGCAACATTCATCATGAAAAATCCCCAAATTATGGCAACTGTTGCCCAAACTGTCTTTTAACCTCATTTCATACAAGTTTCTGCTGGTCCTCTGTTGGAGAATCATTGATCCGAGACTGACATATTGTCTGAAGTTAATGACAAGGGGATTCTTGGCAAAAAATAACTGGGGGATATCATTTACGTATGTGTAATTATTTTTATTGATGGGAGCAACAAGTTTGCCTTGGGAATATCGCGTCTGTCTGGCATTGGACTGGAAATGGGTTATGTAGCTAGTTGGGAAATACTTTGGAATAAAAACAACGTCGTTTCCTGTCTGCGTTCGCTTCCTGGTTTCCGGTCTGCAGTAATGCTTGGTCAGTTTTACAGGGTGACAATAAACCCTTAGATGATGGATCATGCTTTCGGTAGCAAGTGATATGTTCGCCTGGTTCCAGACAACCGAACCAAAATAAGGAATCTTTCTGTTCTACACCCTCCAGTAGATCTCACCATTCCTGTTCCAACTTCCAACTTTTTTCATTTATAATATCTGTCCTCCAGCCTTAGATCCTTCACAACCTAACTTGCCCTGCTGGCCCAACTTCCCTCTGCTGTCCATATTGTCCCAACTTGTTCCTACTCGACATTCTCAACTTCCCTCTGCTGATCCAACTCCCTCTGCTGTCCCAACTACCACTCCATGTCCCTACTCGACGTGTCCCTACTTGTTCCTACTCGACATTCTCAGCTTCCCTCTGCTGCCCCAACTACCACTCCATGTCCCAACTACCCCTCCATGCCCTACTTTATCTTCCTTTCTTCCCTCATCCTTTTTCTCATCTTCCCCATTTTTCTTTTCCATTTCAGTGTCCATACTCATCCTTATTACCAGTCTTCCATCCTCAAATGACTCCCTAAGTTTTTCACCATTCATTGCTTCAAGATACCTTTGATCCCAGACCGCCCAATGCATTCCCAAACTTCCTCTCCTTTATCTTTCTTTCTCCCCTCATCCTTACCCCATCCTCCCCTCATCCTGTTCTCATCCACCCTTATCCTTCTCCCCTTTCTTCTATCCTCAAGGGACTCCAATTTTTTCACCACTGAGTGTTGCAAGTGCCCTTTGATCCCAGACCGCTTTTTCATCCCTGTTTCTTCTCCTTGCAGGTCTATTCTATAACAGGGATCAACACCTCACCCAAATCCAAAAGGAACTTAAAAATGCTACTCGTGCCAAACTTCCTGAAGCGGAAGCCAACCGACATGCCGACCATCCATGCGGCCATCAAGAAGGACTTGAGTCGGATTTACGTCTACTGATGGACGGACAGGATCCTCCTGGAGGAACACCTCAACGCTCCAAGACGTTGCCGGGATGGCGATTTTTTAAGTACGCGTACTCAAGTTGGCCAACTTCCAGAGTTGGCGATGAACTGCTGCGTTGCCAAAAAATGGCAGATGGGTGACCGTGGCCCCCGCCATAGACCTACAGACTCGAAGGCCTCAACTGCCAAATCTGTCTATCATTCCCACCTGCGATGGAACAGTCAGCATTTTCACCCTCGGCTAATTAAAGCTATTAGCATCCTCATTTGAGACAATCATCATTATCTTAATTTTCGACTTTGGTGTATCCCATTACCACTTGGCAGTGAAGGTCCTGGCAAGGACACTGAAGGCCATCCATCACTGTTTACCAACTTCCGGATATCTGTATCAAGACTGTTTTTAATTTATTTATTCTTGTCGATAAACACCCTCATCATGGCAGTTAACCTCTGGCCCAATTAGTGTGCGAGGCATGGGCGGAAGTGGGGCCCCCGGATGTGACGTCACCTGTTGCAGCGACACCTGGCGAAGGCAAGACCAACTACCATTGGACGCTTCCAACTGGTCATTGCAGCCACAATCATCTACAATACCAGAAGTTGACAACTTGCTCCAGATGTCCACTCTTGAGAGCTTCTGAGAACCTTGACTTGACACTTTTAAAAAGTGACTTGTTGTGGCAAATCTGACTCAGGTTTTCTCCAGCAAGTCAGGAATTTACTTTTTATCCATCATTCAGAATTTTACTTCTTAAGCTCTGTTTTGAAGATGCTGCTAAAGTGGGTTTGCTGCAAAATTTGCGCAAGATGCATCAGATTTTATTCGTGGAATTTTGTCCAATTTTAGCATTTTAAAGTGATTAATTTAACAGAATATCAAAGAAATGAAGCATCATCATATTCCAAAACTGCATATCTTGGACATGCTTTACCTACATGTATGTCTTCGTTGTTTTCTTGCAAAAGCTCTGTTTTGAAGATGCTGCTAAAGAGGGTTTTCTGCAAAATTTGCTCAAGAAGCATCGCCAGATTTTATTCGTGGAATTTTGTCTAATTTTAGCATTTTAAAGTGATTAATTTAACAGCCTATCAAAGAAATGAAGCGTCATCAGTTCCAAAACTGCACGTCTCCCTCATTTTAAGAAGAAAACGTGTCCCATTTACAATTGAAGAATGTGACGAAAATCTGCACTTTTAAATAAAGGTCCCAAGACCTTTATTTCCAGAGTGGAAATTTTAAATGCAAACTGCCTTTCGAAAAGGTGTTTGAACGTGTTTTCGCTCATGTTCTCCTCGATTTGTCAAGAACATGTGAAGAACATGTCAAGAACAAGAAAATTGTATTAACGTTTAATTTTCCCTTCTATTTATCAAATTTTACGTTTTGAAATGAACAACTTCCATCCTTGTCAATGCTCTGGCAATGTTTGACACAAGTATAGATTCCAGCGCCATCTTGATGCCTTTCCCGCATGATTTCCTATGCCGATTGGGCATCAAATTTGTGATTTTGCAAACTGCTCTTTGCGCTCACAGGTATTTCTTATTACTTGCATTATTGCTGAAATGGCAATTTTTAGCGAGTCCAGCATGGTACAGATATGCCATTTTACTGTGATATCCCGTCACTCCATGGTGGCGCTGCCATTTACCGTGGAGGGTTTTAACGGACTTGCGAAATGAAACTGACATTCTGTTATCTCGTTTTATTTGCACATGGTCCAAACCATGATTCTTGTAAATATGTTGCGGTTGACATTAAAGCTAATGGCCATTGATAATACAATTGAAACAACATTTGCTTCTTGTTTTTTTTGGTTAACTTTCACAGGAACCTGGGCCCTATTTCATAAAATTGTGAGGAGTGAAATGTGAGTAGTGATTAATTGATTATATTTCTGTTTCACAAACATGTCATTCCCAGTGTGAGGAGTTGATGAATCTGAAGAACAGATCGGTGAGGAATTGATGAATTTGAGAGATAGCTGTGAGAAATTGTGGATTTCATGTGTCACAAAATTCTGTGAGGATTTGGGGCGTGAAGAATTAAGAACATGATGAATTTGAGGGTAGAAACCAGAGTTGGGTTTAATATAAAATGCATGAGAAGTACACAAATAAACCTCAAACTCCTCAAGATTATTCTGAGGGTTGATTTAAAATTCCTCAGTGCATTTGAGACATTGAGATAAACATTTAACGATATATGTTACTGTGCTAAAGGGAAACATATAATATTAACCTATTAGAGGTAAATAGATTGTAAATCCCAGTAACACATTTTGCAATCAAATCCTCACAATACTCAGGTCTCAATCATCCAAACCTCACACATTTTTGAACATTGAGGATGAAATGTGTATGAAACAGAATTATAATCAATTCGTCACTACTCACACTTTACTCCTCAGGTTTGGATTATTAGCAGATGACAACACTGCAATCTGCAATTCCTCACTCCTCAAAACTTTAATGAAATAGGACCCTAACCAGCTTTCTATACCTTAAATTCATCAAGCTCTTCATTGATACTTATGAACATGGAAACCTCAAAACGTCACAGCTAACCCACAGATTCATACATTTTTCACACACCTGAAGTTTTATGAAATAAGGTCCTGAAAGAAAAAATATCATCTTTGATTTTTCTGGTTTTTCTTACGTATGGAGTTAAACAACCTCAAACTTGCAGAAGAGATTAAAAAATCGTCTTGTTGTTGTTGTTGTTGGTGTTATTGTGCTCAAATGCCAAGTGATGTTGGTAGCTTTTAACGTTTTCATTTGTATTCTACTGCTATCCCAGATTCTTCAAAATTATTGCTTTCAAGGCCCACAGTTGGTGCCACTCAAAATATTTCATTTCTGGTAAATGAGGCTTGTTCTCCTTCGAGATGAATGCAAGGTAAATCTTATGTTTACAGGTGAGTAAAGTATTTTCGTCAAGTTTCAGTGTGGTATGTGGAACAGGAAGACTAGACATAAAACATGGAGAAGTTGAAATTTCCAGATTGCATTCAATTAACTGCTTTCATTACTTGTAAGATCTGTTTTTCGTGGCAGCATACAGCAAACAATATCTAATTATTAGCTGAGAACTGTTAAACTGTAAATTACGATCATGTCATAACATAGCGTATCATAAATATATGGATTCGATTAGCATTTATGATGTTGACATTTACAAATTGTATAAAAAAATGATATCACCTGCTGAATGTTAATGATAATTCATGATAATTCATGTTATGAAGTTAATTTAGACATCCTAACTAATTAATTGTAATGAATTGTAATTGTCTGTTAGCAAAATATAAATGCACAATCACCTAGTTGAGTGAAACGTGTGTCAATCGAACTGGACGTCCACTTATGTAGTGGTATCAGTCATGGAAGTCATGGAAAAATCATGAAATGAGATCCAGGTCATGGAATAGTCATGAAATTTGCGTCAGGGTCATGGAAAAGTCATGAAACTTACAACAGGGTCATGGAATTTTTGTCTTTTTCATTGATTTACAAAATAAAAATGTGGGTTTAAATTCTTCATTTTTCACGTATTTCCGCAAAAACCTTTGCCTGAATCTTGCATGTAATGTGTCCAGTAATCATGTCGACACAGTGGTAAATAATGTTTCTGAAAAGAAAATCGCCATTTTATCATGATATAAAACTTGAACGACCCCATATTCTAAAAAGCAGAGAAAAAAATTTGAAGTCATTGAATTTGTTATACCAAATCCAGTAGGCACCCTGTTTTGCGAAAAGGGTGATGTTTTATTCATTTTTTTATATTCACGATTTTTTATTTAATTTTCATAAAACGTTATTTTAATTTCGAAAATTATTCGGCCAGTAACGATGATGTGAAAATCGGAAGTAAAGTGATGACATAAAATTTGAATGCATGGTTTTACCAAAAAAATTACCTACCGAGTCATTTTTTCAAAATGGATTTTTGATTAAAATCCGTAATGTTTGATCTAACTTTTAGAACGTCGCCATAGCCAGAGAGGATCCAGCTTAAAACTGAGGAATTTCTCTCCATAATTTCATAAAAAACGTACTAAAATTCGATCATTAATTTTTATCCATTTTTAAAAAGAAAATTGCCTGCGGTGCCAAGAAAACATTGATATTAAATGTTACACCATACAAAGCCAGCTGAAATTCACTACAATGTATTTGTGGGCTAGTTTTGTAAAACAAATTACATATGGCGTTCTCAAGTTTTAGATGCACTGTTATAGCCAACGAGCTGTTTTTTCAACAATATTGGATAAAAATGTGAAAAAATCGGATAGTTTCATGTGAAAAAAGTGGGGAAAAAGGCAGATAATTGCATGTGAAAAATGTGAAAAATATCAGATTCTTGGATGTGAAAAGATGTGACAAATTGTATACCAACTGCCTGCATACTGTATTTCTTAAACTTGCCCATACGTTCTAATTTCATGCTAAAGCTTTTGTGAAAACGTGCTTAACGACCAGCCATTAACATTTAACAGATTACAGCGAAACCTGTATAATAGCGTCCACATTATACCCTCCACAAGGGAATTCCATAGCATCCTTGGAAACCTGCGTCAATCTGACAGCACTGTCAATATTATTCGACATCACTGTTGATCCTGACTAGCATTTTGCACTTTGCATACTGTAGTTGAGTTCTTTAGGGGCCAAACTCATTGAGGCAAATTCGGAACGGTACCTTTTTCGCAAAATAGAACACGTGGACCCGAATCTCGAACGAGCACACCGTGATTCGCTGCTAAGCTTATTTTCCAGCGTGAGTGACCCACTAAGGTGAGTTGTTTGAAAGCATCGTACATGTAGGTAGTTGTAGCTGCCTTTTTCTGAAACGTGATGTTTACAAAACAAATGCTTCTCAAAGTCAGTTCGCAGACCGACCTCACCTTTCCCTTTCCAAAAACAGCTTGACCTCCCAGCTGCGAAAACGCGACTTTGCGGTCATCTTGCCATCCTCATTCCTCACTTAACTCGGCCCCATTAACCCACATAAGACACGAAAGATAGGAAATTAACTTGGAAAATTTGCGGGTACGAGTACGAGAAAACTGTCAAATTCTTGACATTTTCAGCATTTTGGATTATGAATGGAATGCACGTAGTGATGCACCAACCGACATTCCAAATGTGTCTTAAATCAGGGTTCCTTAAGTCAGTGAAGGAGTAAATTTAGAGTTAGATTCCTTATGTTATCCTCATGTTATATTTTATTTTATACTATGTTTTTTTAAAAACACGCAAATCAATAAAAAATTAACTTACAAGTTATTCAGCCGACCTTACTCGAGTGCATGATTGACAGAAATATCAGCAATTTATGCTGATAATTTTGTTTCTTCGCGATTTACTTCGTTCCGATTTGAATTACACTTTCCAGGTGTCGTTCTTTTCTCGTCGTAACCATGGCAACGGC
>JAQGAF010003090.1:0-19101 GCA_034687865.1 Kryphioiulus occultus
CTATACATGCATTTTCAACAAACAGTACGGTCGAAAGATGAGCATAATGACTGTTTTTTTTTGACACGTTTCTAGAAGTGGTAAATGCAATAAAAGAGTACTGCAACACGTCCATCTTGATGGCACACAATCAAGTACTCCGTGCACCACCTTCATCAAGATCTCCATTGTTGTACGTTATTAGGTATTATCGCAAAACATCTACAATACAATGGGATCAGGTATGTAGAAAAACAAAATACAGAATCGCAGGTTGTTCCTGTTAGGGTGAATACATAATTTTTAAATTAATTGCCGTAATAAAATTAAATTAAAGCCCTAGGTGAGATTAGAGACGAACTTTTTTGATTAAACGAGATCACAAACGTTGGAATAATAGTGCACTTTTTTTCTGAAATTCCTTGGAAAAATTAATGCCTGAGGCATGATGAAGTATGATTTAAAAAAATATAATTAAGAAGAAACGCCTTGGAAGAATAAAAAATAGATATAAATACTAAGATTTTAATGTAGTACTTAGTACTGATATAGAATAATTCGCCGTCCTGTCAGTTGAGAACCGTTTAAAAAAGGGTGTCTTGCACTTCTGGTAATTGTAGGCTACACATTGAACATGATATAAAAAGCAAACAAAAACTATTTTTTATCTTCCATTCTTCAGTTCAAGTACTGCAGTTTCAGAAAAATAACGATGGGGATATGATCGTTATACCGAAGACACACCGAACTAAGATCAAAATTTACAAACTAGGTAATGGTTTTGTGTTTCCCACTCGGTAATGAAAAACCAGATTATAAATGCATATTTCTCATATGTAGGTGTCGCCCTCTATGTAACCACGTTTTTAATTATCTCGTTTTTTGTGTGTCTTTAGTATTAAGAGCTTAAAAATTAAATTTTATTTCGGTTTATTAATTCTTTTTGTATCTTAAACCCCCAGTCCTCCACTTATGTAGATTTTGTGCGTGCAACACGAGACCAGTGTACTGTCAATACTATGGTTCACGTTCTGACTTTAGTGATTGCGATACTTTCATACTGAGAATTCATATTTGAAAGCAAAATAACGCATAAAGTTATGAATTGGCATGATTTTGCTAAAAAGGTTACAGGCCAAATCTAAAAAATCTTCGATTAAATTTCCCTGAATTTTCCAGGTATTCCAGAAGGTCAGTCACCCTGAGTTATTATGACACAGTATATCCGGTAGTTGATGACATACATGAACATCGCATTTAAAACGAATTCTATGGGCGCCAAGTTTTGAATATGGCGCGTCGCTTATACCTAGCGGTCTGGTCTCTCTGCACAGACTCAGGTACGAAAAGAAAATGCGATTAGTGGTGCCCTCCGTTTCGGAGGCTAGGCGTATTTACGGGTTGCCTGTCGCAGTGAGATTACAAATGGGGTCAGGCTTTCTGGATGGCTTACCTCGCACTGGTATCTGTTTTCCCTGCTCGCAGACATTCATCGCACATTTCGATGAGTGACTGGACGTGAGCAATGGCTGGCTTCAGGGAAAGTGGAAGGATTGGCCAACAACATGTTGTGCTTTCGAACATCTTCGAAACGGACGGGGAATACTATCGTGTGACTCTAACCAACATTGCAATAAAGTGGGTGCGTGAAGACGACGTTGAAAACAGCGCCAAACGTAAGATAAAACATTTTACTTTCACAGCTTTCGCTTTCGTGAGCGATTTCCGCTTGGATATGCATGCACCATGTCTTGTCCTTCGGTGCCAGCAGGAGTGGGGTGCAAAAGAATGAAATTACAAATATTGCATTCGTCCAATACTGTATGCATTGTAGCCATTTGTCTGGCAGAGACTACTCATCAGGTTTAGACAGTAATTTGCCGTACCCTGTTTGTATTACTGAAAGTAAGACTGAACAACAACAACAACATTGAACAAGGACACCCACATACGTGTTTTCGTGTGCATTTTTTATAAACTTTATAGCTTTGGGTGAAATTGGGCTCTCCGTTTTCTCCATTTACGACAGAAAGCCCGTTGCTGGTTGTCGATTGAATCTGAATTTCATGACAAATGGCCATTACTGCAGTTTCGGTCATTAGCAGCATAGAATACGGTACACATTGCACATGTACAGTACGTCCAGTGCCAATTTTCAGCAGATGTTTGAAGTAAACAATGTTTTTGCGTCAGGCAGCAAGTTTCTCTAATCCACTAATTTATGGAGCGAGTCGAGTACATGTACAGGCATTTTGTATGGTTTCTTAGAGATTGTGGGTTTCATTTTCGCATTTAAATTAGAAATAGGCACCATGTACTTCAGCAGTACAAGTGTGGGTTACTGTATGCGTCATATATTTTACTTTAAATATGCATGAAGTATAATAGCCAAGTTCTATTATGATATACTGCTGTAACAAGCTTACAAATTATGCATGGATTAAATTAGGAATGTCTAAAAGCCCAGATTCACGGTTATATTTTGTAAACCATGATTAGAAAGTAAATGTTGGTTTTATTTGCGCAGATCAATTAGAAATAGGCACCATGTACTTCAGAAGTATGGGTAATGCGTCATGTATTTTACTTTAAATATGCATGAAGATATAGCTAAGTTGTATTATATGGTACGTGTGCTTAACGCATTCTGTGTTGAAGTCATAGACTGACTGTAAAAAGCTCACTAGTTATGCATGGATTAGGAATGCCAATAAGCCCAGAATCACAGATCTATTTTGCAGACCATTTGATTAGAAAGTAAATGTTTAAAAAACAGATGGACTGTACGTGATAGCATTAAGTGCAAGCGTATACCGATAATGATAAAAGATATTACTGTATGTCAGTAGCCTTGATAACCTTTCGAAACTGTAGGATAATTATATTTTCTCTTATACGATGAAGCCTTGACATCGCAATGAACAGTTTCCTCACGTGTACGCTAAACTATAATTGAAATCAGAATTCGATGAAGCATTGTTGTACAAAAATGTTAAATACCTATAGGCCACATGTATGCCAGTTTCATATTTTATCGGTGGTATTGGAAACATACTTGATTCGCTTCATGTTGTAACCAACAGAAGTCAAAAACACCAAACAATATATATGTTGCGGTATTGTATAGTTAGCAATTATTTTCCACCGTAGTGTTCCGACCTGCATTAAGCCTATGGTCGTGGGGTCGTTAAATCCTCTCCAATGAATAAACAAACAACAGTGTTTATCGTCGACTCAACGAAAAATGCAATTCCAGTACGTCTACATTTTGTGCTTCATCGGTATCTTTAAAAGAGGAGAAGAAAACGGTACTTGCACCACATATAGGCAATGCAATTTTAAAAGACTGTTGGTATTATACGTTTTACTTTTTATCTGCATGCATATTATTTACAAAGTCTGAAGCAAAAACGATCCCATATTTGAAGAACTATTCCTGGCCTCGAGGTATTGGCATACGTGTAGGTCCTATGAGATTTTTCCTTCACAACACATGCCCACCTACGAATAACAATTGTTGTCTTTATTGGACATACTGTATGCCCGCATCTATCAACAGATATTTCATAAAAAGAAACGCGATAGCATGTGCATACGTGTTTAAAGTGCAGGAGCCGGGTGTATTTCTGACAAATAATTGACGTCTAATATCTCTTACATGTATATGATTTAATCATCAATATCCCAAAAAATGATATGTTATGTTGTCTAAAATGTCATCAGTATCAATGGCAGGACTAAAATAAGCGAGCAGAAACCCCATCAACGTACTTATCATTGCAACACGTGTATTGGAACAAAAAAAAAGGAAGTTCAAATCAACCCGACCCCTGTTATCATCAACATCCACAAACCAAAAAACAACACGCTTTCTATCAATGTTTTTAAACATCCGGCCGGCCACATGTAAAAGTACCTAGTCTGCATAAGGATTTTTATGCACGTATCACTATTTAATGATAGGTTAGTACTAGTTAGTATACAGCTTATATGAAATACATATATGAATAGTTGCGAAAAACACATTGCAAACGTTTATTTGCAATAAGGTTTTTTCACATACGATTTAATTAAATTTTACCTATGTGTTATGCTCATTGTGCATATTACACGTAAAAAAAGTAAAAATGTTTCGCATATTTTTTCTAAATCGTTAAAAAAATCGTATCTTATAGACCCACATCACGTAAGAAATCATGCCTTGCGAAATGCAATATGCTGCTGCGTAGTGGATAGAACCGGAATCAGGTTTTGGGCAGTTTGATTCTTGAAGACATGTACATGTATTATACTGTATAATAATATACTATTTGGGCTCAATTTTGGCCGTCAGCCAAAGAAACACATGGTCATCGACAGAATTGATCAATCCGGAAATCTCAACGTCGCACACTAGTGTAAAAATCAAACAATACCTATACAGTGTACGTACGTGAGGCTTGGAAAATTAATTAAGTTTCGATTGTTGGATTTGTTTTGCTTGCTCTGGTTACCAATACACGTAATCGCACTTCTCTTGTTCCTATGGAAACCACCGTGCAATCAACAAAGTTGGAAAGAAAATTAATGGAAAGTCTAGCTGACGGGTTCTTTGCATTTGATGCAAAGATTACAATAGATCAACAGATGCGTTGTGCAATAACAGAACTTGTATTTTGAACTTGTATAAATTCATATTTCAGAGTTCATGAACTTCCAAGAGGTAGGCGGGGGGAAAGGCCATGTCCTTGTAAACTGACAAGTGTAGCAAATTCCCATCTACTTGTCTGCCACTATATGATGAGTGGACGAGAAAGATACCCTGGACCTCTTCCCCTTGTAGTCGTCAGATAACGGAAATATTAACTCGAAAGTTCGTGTATTACCAGCAGATATACAAAAATGGGGCACAGTTGGAATTAAGAACACCAATGAACGTACAGTATGAAACCAAATTTATGCAATTAATGTCCAGCTGGGCATTTTGATATATATGATTCCACGACCTCTTGGCAGAAAAAAGATGGTGACCCCAATCATTTCAAAAAATAACTTGTATAGTATTTCAACTATGCACATTTATGGCTAAAAGCTATTATTGTCTTAAATCGTCTTCATATCAGAACAGAAAGGTGTGTACAGCAATTATAAATATTTTTAAAAAGTGAGATTGAGAAAAAACGAATATCGAATCACGCTAATATAATTTCGGCAAGGCAAAAAGATTTAGAAAACCCATGTAAATTTTTTTAATATGCCGCGGCACTGATCAAACATTGCATTGAACATACAAAATATCAAGAATTGTTAGAATTGAAGTAAATGATTGTAAACAGTATCAAGTAAGAAAGTATTGACAACGTTAATGCCAGGTCGAAGGCGATATCAAATGTTTTCTGAACTGGCAAAAAAAACATTACCTACAACTGTACATGCCAGTCGTTTCGGCACAATATCCCTTGAAATGCACCATTTATTTTATTGCATTTCACTTGATTATGGAACAGTTTTCATGCATATAACTAGCCCTTTTTTGGAGTCGCAGCATTTAAAATGCATATGTACATGTAGATAGCGCTATTCCGCATGGTTATGAATATGGATTTTTGCCACAGTAACTTTCGTTTTGATTTGGGTCAGTGAGCCCAAACTATAGACTCGCAGTTTTAATAACTCCAGTTCCTTTATAAATAGGTTAGTAAAAGTTCATTCCGTGACAAATTTACGTGCCGAATAAAATCCGAGAGAATACCAGCCGTATAAATTACATCAGAAACTCACAGCGCATTTAGCCTACTTTCCATTATTTTCTTAAGCGTTGAAATGTCTGGTTTTTACGCATATTACTACGATTTTAGTTCACGTGCCAACAACTGCAGTAGGAAACCAGATAATCATCTTCTGCCTTGTTAACTCCCAATATTTAGCAGCCAGTTTACAATTTAATACGAAGAGCATATGCTAATGAAAAAAAATTAAAAGACATCCTCCACTTCCTGGTAATCCACTTAGTTTTTAGGTTATACATGTACAGGGTGATTTGAAACTGATTGCCAATACTGGCGATTGCATAGTGCTTAAGGAAAATTGAATATTTCGTCCCGTTAACATTGCTTAGGTGCAGTACATTATTTAAGTAATGTTTTTACGGAAAATAGCACTTGGGTTTTCATGAAGGTCATGCTGAATCCAAACATTTTAACGACATACGTGTAGCTTGACTGCTCATGCCAAGGCTAACACTGCAACATGTCCAGCTTATTAATTCGGGAATTAACATGCCACATGTCCCACTTGTCCAAAATAGTGCAGGTCTACATTGGATAAGTTCGTGTAAAAACTAAACTCATCGTTTACTCAAAATGTCCTTGGTTTGTTTTACCCACCCAAGTATACATGTATTTGGTCATGTGATTAATTATATCGTGTATACAAGTACATGTATATGTATATAGCTAATGTAGACTATGTAGTTTACGTATTAGAATAACGCTTCACCCACTATTCCCTCGTAAATGTATATGAAAAAGTTCAGTCAGACTCGTCGGTCAGTTTTAGTTTGACGAGACTGGTTTAGTACGTCACCTTACAGCTGGTGTTGAATGTTAGCACACAAAAAGTTCATAACACATGCGCGCCTCTATTTATTGAACAGCAGTGGGTTATTCAAGGTTTCGCAGAGTTCACGAGTTTCACTCCACAAAGTTACGGGGTTTCGAAACTGCTTATTTGGAAATACTCAATTCGGAGGGCATTAGTTGAACGAGTAGGCCAATTGGGAATGAACATGCACGTACATGTACCGGTATATTGTCCTATACTCATGTCAAAGCAAAGTTATAGCTTGACTTGCAATCGATCCAATATGATTAGATGGCCACACAATTTGGGGAAGTTCGAAAAAGTTGTGCGTGAGATACTGTTCAGCCCCATGCAGCCTATGGTCACAAACGCGCAGTTTTTTTTAGATTTCCCTCAATTTCAGCAAATCCGTCACTCCTGATACGCTCGTGTGTGCCCCCCCCCCCCCCCATTTATAAGTCAGTATTTGACATTTTTGAGATGCAGATGAAGTCCACGAGAAAAGCTTTGCATTCCCACGGAAGTCAGAACACTAGTAATAAGGAACTATATTAAGAGCAGTTGCATTGTAATCTACAATACATGTAAATGGAGAAATAATGAGAGAAGGAAGTTCGTTTTTCTACAAATGGAAATGCAATTAAGCTAAAAACTGATGGCTAAGAATGTGGTAATAATCCTTTCTTCGTGAGGACCACAAAAAAATCGCAGACTACCCAAGCATATCAGTTTAACTGCTTCACTTTCAAATCTAAACAGAATAGAATAATCGCTCGTATTCATGTATTGAGCAATCAGGATTTCCCCAAATATAGTACATGTAGTCCGTCAATACTGCATGGCCTCTAAAGGGCTGGGCTTACTGTATAATTTTAAAGTGCTAACGAGCCAATACGATAAGAGTGGTGTCGTTTGTACGACATATACAAAAGGAAGACGTTAGTTACCTTGAAATAAAAGATAAGAGCTAAGAAGAATCCTATGATTGGCTGACCCAAAAGCAATTAAATCTTTACTGATGAGAGATGCAAAAACGTGGTTGTACCCCTGGGTGAGCCGAACTGAAGAATTTTTGGAGATAAATTTTGAGGCTGCCCCTGGAAATTATTTCGGAATATACATGTACACCAACGTAGTGCCACATTAAAGATAACAAGACAAAAATTGTATCGACTAGCATGAAAGACTCGTTTTATTGCAACAATGCAATTATTTTTAGAGGGATAATTGATTTGCTATAATGTACATAGTTACTTTCTCACGAAGAACCAATGGTGCTCCACCCCAGCTGATTCATGCACAAAAACGTGGGTAGAAACCACATTCATATTTCCCAATTATAAATGTATCATGTTAGTTGCAAGTAAAATATCAGTAGAAGAGATTCAACATGAAATTCACAAACCTCAGCATTTGTCACATACATGTTTCAGAATTGTTTACCGTAACATGCTGCTAGAATATTTTTTAAGTTGACCTAATTGTTCAGCACAGCGTTGTCGCGGCTGACTTAGAGAAATGTCTTTTAGGCATCTTTGTTGCTTTTAATTCCAGGCTTTGAAAAATAACAAGCTGAGTTTATCACAAATTGTTCATGAAAATTTAAAAATTACAATCTTATAATCAGAGCATTTACTGCTGTTCATGCACATGTAAATACAACAATAACTAGGATGTGAATATTATAGGCTTTCGTGAAGATGTCCAGTAGGCTACACTTGATTCTAACATTATGGCTTCAAATTGCTTATTGGAATAGCAAAAAAAAAGTCAATTTAAGTAATCAACGTTTGGAACCAAGACGTTTTGCACCTGTCATTTGTTCTTGCATGCAGCCCACTTCGCTAAAATTCCCCAATATGTGTAATTTAGCACAGTTAACTGTGCCACATTATGAGTAAACATTTTAAATGTGCAGTTTAGTCTGCTTCAGAAAATGATGTCATCAAAAGTACATGTATGATAAGCTAAGCCAATATGATTTTCAGATATGAACTTCAATCAAATATTCATGTTCACTATGATTCACTATTAAATCATTCAAATAAATACTGGGATCACAGCAGCTAACAACTGTTTGACCTCAAACCTTGTTTAGAAGTTGATGCATACATGTGCTTAACCATGGATTTAGCAAAGTTCTGTTTTAATGCATCGGGCTTGACATTGAGGCCATTGTAAGTTGGAAACTTTCTTAACGAATTTAAATTCAATAACGCGAAATTTACAATGCCAATTAGGATGTATTTATTCCATTCTGTAAACTACTGTATAAAAGAATCATTTTTATAATATTTGGCACAGTTGTAGATTTATAAGCAATGCATTAAAGGGTAAGGCCAGGGAAATCCCATAGCAGAATGATGTCATGTTGACTGTACGATAAACATCGATGTATCCTTACACATTGATGAGTCCTCGTTCACAGGTATTTGATTAGGTAGAGTAGGTTATGGAAATCTGGAATTGCGTAATCTTCTAGACATGCTCATTGAGTTAAGGTAACGAACAGGCACGTTCGCTTATACAGGTTCAACAATAAAAGCTTTCTTATGAGCTTGTTCTTTTTATAACAAACAGGCATTAATTTTGATATGATAAGCGTGTATAAACGTCATATTCATGTTAACCAAAGGCCTTAGGACCTTCATGGCATTTGACTGTCCAGCTGAAAAAGAAATTTCTTGGAACAAACATTTGTCTTTTATAAATCTGAACTCGTAGTAGCAAGATTTAAGCTGCGAGGCAAATACTTAAGTGGGCTATCATCATGACATATTTGCCAGCATGTCACTATCCATGTCAAGGAGAGATTTTAGTTAGAATGAGGATGACATTAGCAGGGAATATAGTGTAAACGCATTAAAGGTTGTAGATGTCTTGTATCCAAGCGGATATGGCAAATATTGCAACAGTAAAATCGACTATTTTATAAGTTTCAAACTGCATAACCTTGAAAACAACTTTCCTCCATTCGCTCATGCGTGGCCAACTGTGTAATCAAAGAGTTTAGCCTTCAGAGATATGGTAGAGCTGGCAGTGTGGGTTTTGGAAAACAGATTTGATGATAACTCAGTGACATTTATTTAAAACTAAATCTCAGAAAGTGGATTTTCTAAGCAAACAAAACAGAATAAAAACAATCTACAGTTGCTCATGCTGAATAGATGTGCTCCGAAATAGTCACACATTGTTTTTATGTTCAGCCCTTCCCAATTAAGTTTTAATGTAGTAGGCCAACTGACACTCCTGCGGTACATGAGTGTAATTATCTATAATAAAATGTAAAAAATGAGAATAATTTAATTTCCACTGAATCCAAGCGAGCTAATGCACTGTATCTTGGGGGAATTAGCTAACACGAGTGCTGCTGCAGAGTTTATAACTTGAACCTACAGAGACATTCCATGGCTCGGTACTAATATCCCTGGCTACAGGGAATCCGAATTTGGAATTTAGGAAATGAAAGAATACAATACATACATGTACTGTAGGTCTTCACAATATTACTATAAGCATAGATTTTTTTTAAACGCTGTAACTGTTTTCCCCTAAACATAGCTTTAGCCTATCCCTTAATTAAGTCGGACTCGTCGTATTCCTCCTCTAGTTCTGAGTACGTGTACTCAATTCAGGTGCTGAATTTGTATCGCAGTGGACAACAATCGCAGAGAACAATTATCACACAATTTCGCATAAAAGGCAGTAGCAGACATTCAATTTGGAGGGAATTACTATGTCGTTTACAGGGTTCCCCCAGAGATGAAGTTTTCAACGTCCCTAATTTTTCAGATTTTTAAAAATACATGTACTGTACAAGATTGGCATATACCACTGCAGGAATGCCAGATGTGGCATAAAAATGTCACATGCAAGTAAAATTAACTTTATTTGCAACACTACAATTAAGTATTTTTGTATTTCTTGCACTTTTTGGTCAATTGCCTCTGCTTCCAAGTTAGCAGCTTTGACTTCCCCGACTTAGTGGACACAATGTCAACATTTCCCTGACTTTCTTTGACGGTATGAACCCTGTATATGTTTTTTGCTTGTTAATTACTGATTTGTTAAATTTCCCTGACTTTTCCAGGCCTTTCCAATTTTCCTAACAATTCCAGGTCTTGGGGAACCCTGGTTTTAGTAATTATTGTTGCGTATACACGTATACATGTATAGGCCTACAATTTTTTTGTCTTTTTGGTAAAGTTTTGGAACTCCTGACTGTTTATCAACGAACTAACGATCAAAATAAAATTTAGTACTGCACTGAATAGTTTGAACATTCCAATCGAAAATAAGCTTTGATTATAGTGTACCACAATTCAGAGAAACGAGGACAACCATAACCCAGCAAGCAAAATAACTGTTTGAGCGAGCTTTCCTGACTGATAATTATCGACTGCATGCTATTAATAACAGCTTATTGATATGTAGCATGAACAACTAGAACCAAATAAAAGAAAAGTTATTAGATGCCCAAGATATAGGTAGGCTATTTAAAAAGTCGAGAACCAGGATAATACCAATACAGTGTAATGAAAACTGAAAAATAAGTGCGTCCACATTAAAACTTTATGGTGCAAATACAATATTCAATCACATCCAGTATGTCCATGGCGTTCATGGGCATATCAAGACTACACTGAAATATTTTATAAGCCCTAATAAGAAAGGTTTCTGTAGTCTTAAATTAAATTCAGGTTGTGTTCACTCGGGTAAAATCCAAAGTTGGTTATTGGTTTGCCCTACTGTAGGCTACATTATGTAGCTATGATTTGTTGATATGACAAATTACATGTTCTTTGTTGGCAGGACGTCTGTGGTAGAATCATGTAAACTGCCCTATTTGGCAAACGAGAGTGAAAGGCCTTAATGTAATTCTCTACTTTCCGAATTTAATTGATATGCGCTGGAAAACATTTGGCTCATAAAAATCCTGCCATGCGCTTTCCCTTCTTTACGCTTGTCTGGGTCATTGTTTTAGTCGCATTGTGGTTTCACTGTGGGTGCAGGTACCAGTGTAGGTAGTGATAAAAAACGAAAGAAAAACAGGTCAAGTGAAATGATTTTTTTTCTGGACGGAAAGTAACTTTTTCTTGACCATTTCTGTACGTCATCTTTTTTCCTTCAAACCTGTTTTGATTTTAATGAACGGTCGGATCTAAAGATGGCAATCCCCTCCAGCTATAAATTTTCTCCAGCCTTCCTCAGTCAAACTTCTGTTTACCACTCTTTAAGGCCAAACTTTTTATCCATGTAATGACGCAACCAATTTAAACCTGCTGACAATTATCGTGTCGCTCTTTAAAAATGTGGAAAAAGATGAGGCTGACAACACCCTTTATTTCCATTGTACAAGCTGTAGTTTAGGTGAACAAACTTATGCGATGTTAATTTTTAACCCTTTATTTGCTTATTTAGAGCCAGACTGTGTCAACTTGTGCGAAGTGGTTGCTGCTGTTCCCTCAGAAACTAAACCTCGAGGGTGCATACAAAACTTTTGCTCAAAGTGGACCAAGAAAGCGTTAATTCATGAAACCTCGGCTCAAACCACCTGCTTCAAGCTACATTATGCTGCAAGGGCATGGAAGCATCGATGGAAGTTGTGCACGGTGGTTTTTCAGCACTCAGACAATAAATTATTGCAGCAATGGATAACTACCATACAGGAAATTCTCATGGGTAAGCATTATTAGCTTGCCTGAAACCATAATGTACAATACATGCTTTAGCATAATATGACCTCAGTAAACATCCTGAAATTTATGAGATCCTCACTTTAGTGAAAATATGCAAATTTCAGTTGTGATTAGGGTTGCAGAGCACATCCTGACAGTGCATATCGTTTTTAACAATCTTTATGAACATTTTTAAAGGTGTAATTAATACTGAGGTTGTTATATAGTAGCTGAAGTAGCAGATGCCGGTTTTATTTTATTGCAATTCGATAACCATCGATCCAATGGTATGTTTCAAAATAAACCAATTATTTCCTTGGAAACCGTTATTGACTCTGGTGATATAAAAAAAGACTAGTTCTGCATGAGTAAATATTTGCAATTGGTGCAAGTAAATATTAACAAGAAGGAAATATACTTCATGGAAATAAAAAAGTTGAAAACCAACATCACCTCCTTTGAGCGTAGAGCGCCCAGAAAATCTTACAATACAGTAAATTAGTGTCGTAAATTACATTACCGTAAACCTGGGGGATACTAATTGTTTGTGATGTCCTCAAATTAAATTTCCGATAGTAGACGTATGTTCAGCTGTACCACTTTCTTACGTCATGGTAAAATAGTCGTAATTATTACTAATTGACCCCTGTTAGTCTTTTTGATGTTTGCAGCAATTTCGGCCAGGATATCCCATATGAACTATCAATTATTTGGGGGTGGTGAAGCCAGGCTATCCAAGAAAATGCCTGCACTGCTATTGTAAAAATATGCAAAGAATGCGTGCTATACAAAAATCGTACAATGCTATTCTATAGCTGTTTACTAATACACGAGCACGACTTTCATTTGTACGTGGCAAGACTAATATTTACGGTTGCTTATTTTAAGGTTTCCACAACAGACCCCGACGTCTAGTAGTTTTTGTAAATCCTTACGGTGGCAAGCGTAAGGCACAACAAATTTATAAAGAAAAGGTCGAACCATTATTTGAATTGGCAAAGATTCAGGCTAAAGTCATTGGTAAGTTTCATTTCTTTTTCAACAATGAATTCGCTGCTAAACTTCTTAGACTTTCGACATTAATTCAAAAAGAAACAATGTTAAGAAAACCAGAAATTTCGAAACCAAAGCAACTGAGCCAAAAGTTGTTTTAATAAAGTACAACACTTTTGCTGGATTTTGTTTAAGTATTAAAGGTCAAGGTTTTTTTCTATTCTATTTCTTGTATAATTTATTTAAAAATCTTTGGTTTCAGTATTATCTATCTGAACTCATCTTGTTTTTCTTTTTTACATAGTTACTCTAAAGCCTGATCATGCAAAGGAGCTTTTGCTTTCAAAAGACAGTGACATTTGCCTAAGTGAAGAAGATGGGTAAGTTACGTGTATTGTTCAACAATATGACCTTAAAGTGAGTCGTCCGCATTGACTCTAAATCTTTAAGCTTGCAATCTTTGTTTTCCTGTTTAACACTTGCTTTATTTTTCTTGGACCTTTCCTCGTGCTTGCAACATGGGAAAACTGCTGGAGCATTTTTCGTTGATTTGTTATGTTGAATAGACTTTGTTTTCGTAAATTAATGTTATTTTCATTGTATTTTATCTAGTGTAATATGTGTTGGAGGAGATGGCATGTTTAATGAATTACTCAGTGGATTAATTGTGCGGACCAACATGGACTTGGGGGTGGATGCAAATAATCCACATGCTGTATTACAACCGCCTAAGTTGAGATTAGGAGTTATTCCAGGAGGTATCCAATTTAAATTTTCTCATATCAAACATGACCTTTTCTCATAATATTTTAGCCTAAGGGCAACTTTAGTTAAATCTGTTGAACCAAATTGCTTGAATTGCGTAAACCCATTATACGGGGGTAGTTCAAAAAATAAGGTATTTAAAGAAAAAAGAACGACTTATTATGTGACAAAATTGAAATGTACACTTTGTAGAGCATTTAAAATTAATACTCTTATTTTTCGACTTAATCTCCACAGTTATTGATGCATTTGTCCTATCGCCTCACAAGTTTCTGCATACCATCATTGTAAAATGTGTTCGGAAATGTTCTCAATTGAAGAAGTGCGAAGTGTTATTCGTTTTTTATGGCTAAAAAGCTTAAACCATAGGGAATTCACAAAGGATTAGTCGACGTGTCTGGTGACCACTGTCTTTCGCAGAAATCAGTGTGGAAATGTGTGAAAAATTTAATGGCGGTTGGACCCATCTCAATGACAACAAGCGCAGTGGGTGCCACTGGTTCTATGGGCAACCGAACAAATTTTTCAATGATGGTATGCAGAAACTTGCGACGCTATGGGACAAATGCATCAATAACTATGGGGATTATGTGGAAAAATAGAGTATTAAATGCTCTACAATGTGTATATTTCAATTTGTCACATAATGAGTCGTTCTTTTTTAAATAAATAGATTACCTTATTTATTGAACTACCCTCGTATCTTACTAATAAATCGCTTAGCATGATATCCAGGATAAACATTATTAATAACATTTTAAATTCCTGTTTATTTTAAGGTTCAACTGATGCAGTTGCGTTTTGTACTTCTGGGACCAATGATCCAGTCACAGCTGTTCTTCATATTATTTTAGGTATGTCTACAATATATTGTTATTTGCTGAAAATGTCATTTCCTTTTATTTCATACTAATTGACGCCATACATGTATAGGAGACAACCTTGGACTCGATGTTAGCAGTATTCACACCGAAAATCATTTGCTGTCATATTGTACAACAATGTTGGCGTATGGCTATTTTGGTGACATGCTCAAGGAAAGCGAAAAGCACAGATGGATGGGACCAAATCGCTATGATTGGTCAGGTAAGTAAATGGAAAGAAGGTGTTGCTATAAGCCTATGTCATTTCACAAGGAATGCTTCCATCGAACATTCACAAATTGCATTGAAACTTGGAATGTTCAGGGAAGCAAGGTCCAACTGATGAGCACAAATTAGATTTACTTTTGCAACATCCTTTTTTGTATACCCCTGTATATACAAAATGTAGCTATGCTTTATACTAACAACGCTAAGCATATAATTTTGTTTCATTTTCTCAATAGGTGTAAAACAATTCCTTCAACTCAAGCATTATGAAGGAGAAGTGATGTTTAAGTGCGATGCAATTCCACAAAGTTCTCCATTAGATAGATCTCGATGTTATACAGGGTGAGTGTTGACAGACAGACTATTGTACAGCAAAAATGAATCCATAATTGGGTATCGAGTACGTGGCTGTTACTCTATAGCATTTATAAACAAATTGATATTTCAGGTGTAAAATTTGTCAAGAAGCTCCAGATTTGATTCAGAGCCAGAGCTATAGCCCATCTGGTTCGAAGGGTATGCATTTTCATAGCCACACAGGCCCGGCTGTCATACATGTATATCACTGTATAAACATCTCATCACTGATAGTTTTATTTTTACTAAGGTTGGGAAGTTGTTCGAGGCAAATTTATTGCAATCAACACTGCAACAACAACTTGCTCTTGTGTGAGATCTAAAAAAGGCATTTCACCATCTGCTCATATTGGTGATGGATGCACAGATCTCATCTTAGTTGCCAAATGCTCTAGGCTTAATTATTTGCGGTATTTGTTGGCAACTGCAGTGCAGGCTATGAATCCGGTAAGTAACGAGTTTTAAGTTACAAGAATATTATGAAATTGGTCACCCATCTCCACCTGCTTTTACGCAACATTAGTCATCAACTGAATGATTTTTCTTATTGAAAGATGGATTTTCATTGCAGTTCAATCTACATTTTGTCAAAGTGTACAGGGTAAGGGAATTTCGTTTTCGACCGCTCAACCCTGGTGATACAGGGGAACGGAGACCAGAATCTTCTCAACAGCCATTTGTACTTACATCATCTCAGAGGAGTAGCAGTAGCGTTTGGAACTGTGATGGTGAAATCATCTCAGAGCCAGCAGTATGTGTTAAGTGAGTAAAATATGAAATATTTTAATGCTTTGTGTTTCTTTATTTGAAAGTACTTGACAACGACCAACAAAATCTTACTGTTTTTTTCTTTAGAGTTCATTGTCAGTTAGTGAACATTTTTGCCAGAGGAAAAGAAAGCGATTCAACCGCCAGTTTGAAAAATGATGATTTGGAAAATGTTACTATAAAGATGTGACCACACTGTTATGGATAGAAGTTAAATGGATGGTCTGGGGATACTCTTTACAGCTCAGTACCAGGCGTTTCCGGTATACTGAAATGTCAGGATTGGCTAAAATTTAACTTGGGGTTATTGGCTTTGTGTTTTAAACAATTGTTACAACGTTTGTTTTGAACAATTGTTACAACGTTTGTTTTGAACAATTGTTACAACGTTTGTTTTGAACAATTGTTAAAACGTTTGTTTTAAACGTTACGTTCATGTTGATGTGAATGTTAAACGTATAAACAACTTAACATTATGCACATTCAGATTTGTTCAGAGTAAATGCCTTGGGAGCGCGTTTTAACCATTTGAGGTGTGTTTAATTTACGTAAGCATGTTTTATATTTTAGTTTTGACAACAAATCTCGCCGTTGTTGCATTTTGCTTTTCATTTATGAACGACTATTTTATACCACTGAGTGGACTGTATAGTAGGGCTATGGATTATTTATTTGGAAGGGAATATTTTGGAAAAGTTGGGATTAGGTTGACAAGGCAATTTTCTTTGCTTGGAGAAGCTGACTTAGTTTCAAATAATACAATTCATTATGTCATACAACTGTGATAGGGTAGGGAAAATGGTGTTACCACACGTATTTTACCAATACAATTGTTGCTGTTAGTTAAGTTTCCCATTTGATATCTCAGCATTTTCGTTTTGTAGAGCAAGTAGAATACTACCTATACTGAAATATCACTGCTAATTTGTGTAAACTACTGTTTATGCTCAAAATATACAAAAATTACTTTAATTGAAAAATAGCAAATCAAAACCCTTACATGTAATGGCATGTCTTGCCCAAAGTGATTGGAACCGTCCATGGAATTAAGATAAACTTAACTTGTTTACCTAAACAGATTAAAGTAAAATGGTTTCCAAATATACCACTAACCTAACATTTTTCAAGGGTAGTATGATAGAGTAGTAGCAGAACAAGAAAAAATAATATAAATCAGCTCCATATAAACAAATTCACCATTGCCAGCCACTTTTCGAGAATCATCAGATTTCACAGAAAAGAGGGTTTCAAACATGAAATAGAGCAACTAATATTGTTATTGTTACAGCATGTTTTTGATGATGCTATTATATTCAAACCTACAACCGCATCAGTTAACAACGAAGTGTAGGCTGGAAATAAATGCCAATTTTAACTCACTATGAGGATTCTTGAACTTTGATATTTCCAAAAAATGTGTTGTGGGCGATTAGTCCAGACTGGCGGAAACATTTGGCTAAAGTGGCTGATACTGTGTATTTATTTATAATTTATATTTTTATTGGTGGCAATGTTATTAACGAATGATCTGAAATCTTTGTAACAAGAGGTTTTGGTAAGGTGTATGGTTTACATTCATTGAATAAATGTATGGAAGTTTTTAAAACTGCGTTTTTATCAAATATTTTCTTTCAATTCAGCATGGACATTAAAACCTACATTAAGGTAAATGGGGTAAAACATACCAACCAAAATTGTTGTAGGCCTATGATATGTTATTTGGATAGGCTGCCTGCAGCATATTCATCCTAAGAGATTGATTATTTTTGTTATATTACACTGGGTATTATATGGTTTCATGCTTAAAAAAGTATAGGGGCCTACTGTATTTTTCAATAATTAAATTAATTTACGTTGACATCGCTCAGAGATCTTGAAGTCATGACTGATGCAATATTATCGGGCCTACACGTATTTAATCAATTTCTAGCAAAATAAAATTGCAAGCATTTATGAGCATTGAGAGTATCATGTGAGGGTATCATGACTGCCAGAACACACATGAATGTGTTGCGTCATAAAATAAAAGGAAGTTTCAAGAAATTATGCGTAGAATTAAACGTCTCCTCCAATGTAGATTTGCCATACTGTTCACTTACTTTTTTTGCAGGGAAAAAGTACATTCTATTTTTTTTTAATTCTCCCTTATTTTTTCAAATGATTTTTTCTGTTGTTATAAAACCAATATAGTGTATTTATATAATACAGGAACGTTTAAAATTGCACTCCTTTTAATTTACCTATGAATGAACAACGATTTTTATAGTGTTCACATTATGTCAACTGTAGATAAAGAGTGAATAAAATCTAATGAAATCATTGCTATAGGCTTAGTAGGTAGAAAATATATCTTTCAAACAAGCCCATAGATGGCAGCAAATACTCAGCTGTTGCATCGTTCACCTCAATTTACCGATCGATCAGCATCGGAACCATGCAGTAGGATACTTTGAATGTGCATGAACGTGTATTTTTCGTTTACTATATTCTCAAATACACTGAAAACTTTCGTCAACAGTTTTTATTTATAACTTTAATAAACATTTCGACCACTTCGAAATGATTTGGGGGAGGGGAGTTGAAGACTTAGGGATTTGCAAATGATACTGTAATGAATACTTGAACATTCCCTATGCGTATGGTGACAGCTTTTTTCATAGTAGTAACTTGCATGGCAATACAACATTTCAAAATCTGTAAACGTAATCGGGTTTCAGTCACAACTTGTAGGTTGTCTAAACTTGTATGCTAGCATATGCGAATACATGTTAATCCATTATTAGTTTACTTGCTTGTACATGTAGGTGTCTTACGGTGAAGACGGATAGCCCGGGGCAGGAGAAAGTTAGATTCTCACAGCAAGAAATTTTCCTCTATACTATGTTTTTTAAAACACGCAAAAGAATGAA
>JAQGAF010003091.1:0-19093 GCA_034687865.1 Kryphioiulus occultus
GTCTCTAAAAAGGCCAAAAATTGCGTTACGTAATATTTGCAGGGCCCCACAGTAGGTGTACTAAAGGGAGTCAAAATTAACTCTTTTACCTCTATAGCGACAAATACTGTTCAGGGGTGTACAATATAAGTTTTGCATGCAGCCAATAAATTTAATCATCCATGACTTTACATGTTGAGACCATGCTGGTCAACATACAGAACATAGAGTAAATTACTTTTGTGTGTCGTAGTCCAAGTGGTCAACATACAGATTTGCAAGTGGTGAACACGTGTAGAGGTCACGTTCCATTGAGTTAAAGTGGTGACCGTCAGATCAGTTAAAATGTGGTCAACATCGTGATTTGATCAACTTTGGAGGTTATATTGTAATCGTATGTTGTTCTGTATCATTGGTTGAACACGTACAAGGCCATATTTTTCCTGTCCATACGTACATTTGCAACTTGTACACGTTTGTGGAATAGGGCCCAGCACCTCACCTGGATAAATATTAATTACATGTACAAACGTATGGATGATTTACTAGCTAATAAGGTTGGAGGCGGCTTTGTAATCCCAGTCACCACGATAAATTTTAATTTGCAGTTCACACAATATGTTATTATAATAGGCTGGGTCTACTGAATTCCAGGATCACCATAAGTTATTGCTGAAAGGTGAACACGAAGGGCTATAAAATTCAAATTTCACCGGAAAACATTCGAGGAGCCAAGCCTGTTTTGGTTTTGCCGATGGAACATGTACGTATATGGTGAGAAGGAAGATGTACATGTAGGTTAGTGGTTAGATTTCCATTTGAGAGCAGAAAAAAAGAAACCATCAAGAGCCTCTGGGCCTGTTTCACTAAGAACCCTACTTAGCTCTAAGGGTAGCTCTTGGGGTATTTAATTCTCAAGGTCACGTTTGTTTCGACATTATTTCGTCGATTCCACAACTTTCTTTCTACCGATGTCGATCGCGGCTGAACGCAGGGCACGATGAAAATTCCACGACTTAAGATTAGCATGCTGAAAACGGGAAGGACTTACTAATTCGATGCTAAATTTCATTTGGAACGACAGTCATTTGATACACGTTGGCCTACGAAGGTAAAATGACGCCAACTTGGAGCAAGGGTAGATGACGGTTTTTTTCAATGTTGAGCCAATTTCGAATTTTCTTCGAATGTTGGTTTCGCACTTCATGCTTGTCCACTCCATAAATACGTCAGTTATCATCATTAGCAATTAATTCGGCCGAAAAGCATAAATACTAGCTGCAAAAACTTGACAAAACGACATGTGGTAACCGCCATCTTGAACTGAAAGACCGAAAGTCAGGAATGGGATTATGGGATTGTCGGATCGAATATCGATTATAATCGATGCTCAATTATTCTCTATTTCGGTAATGCCAAACATAGCATTGGTCGAAATCACCATTGATACGTGTCTCTAAAGGCCTGTCCATAAACTACGTCCAAGATTTGAAGGGGTTCACAGAAAACGGGCGGATTATGAACCATACGGTGCAAGGGGGTGAGAAAGTTCAAAGTCACGATACGGCAAGACGGTTTAAATGTTTCATCTCTATTACACTCTAAAATGCTCTACCAAAAGAAAATATTAAAATAGTATAAAATTTCAGAGGGGTAGAGAATGTCCAAAACTTGCTGGAGTCAATTCATAGAAGAATTGAGGCTGTATACTTCGGCATACAATGTATACCTACTGCTGTCCCAATGTGAAAGTGGGCTTCTCCGAATGGCTCGTCGGCTGGCAGTAATTGCCTGCACTTTGGGCAGGAAAAATAAATAAATTATGTTTTGAGGTTAGTTTAGGTCAGGATAAACACTAAAGCAAAGAAGCAAAAAAAATCTTACAAATTCCGACAGCTAGGAAAGCTATTTATTTTGTCCACATTTGAAGAGGTTCTCGGTAGTATATCCGAAATATGTACAGTATAAGCAACGAGTGCTCCGATTATTATGAAACGGTACGTCCTGAATAAGCAAGAGGGTTTTTTCCAATTCAGAAATCAATGGATTATAAGTCGGTATTTTGTAGTTCGTCGTTTATATAGTTTGTATAATGTATTAAGTTACTCCAAATATTCTGGTACATAGTACTCACTAATTATAACTCAAAATGCCTTCGGATGTTTTTGCAAGTATAAAGAACTATAACTGCTAATTATGAAGGTATTAAACGTTGGAATGCACTTCAAACGGAAAGCCTTAAACCATTATTAATTCAATATTGCAATGATGTTGGTGTCCACCCAAATGCGGTGGTAACCTTCTAATAAACTGAGCATATGGGTGCATCTTCATTTTCGAAATAACCTGAACTACTATTTTTTTCCAATGGAGAATGAGTCGTTTACAAAGACGATTACAAAAGAATAAATGCCATCTTTTATAATACGACATATTTATTTTTATTTTTAAATATGAATGGAATTGTTAAAAAAATGTCATTAAATGGTGAAATTTGGTTTCAACATTAAGTTTAAAAACTCAGCACAATTTAACACTTTCATACTTTCCCTTTATGCTTTTTCTGACAGATATTTTTTGCGGATTTACTTAAATCAATATGCGAATAAAACTATTAAACATCAATTGATTTGTTGTATGCTTCTTGATGCATGAAGGTACATGTATGTGTGGATCCCGACGGAAACTGGAACAACAGGATCATGTACGAAAAGTAGACACTGATAACCTGGAACAAATAAATGAAATTCAGAAAAAGTCATCTTATTAAACCCCAAAAGCATTTGGAAAACCAGCGTACAGTTGGCAGAGTTTGTTTTGTGATTGGTAAGACACGAAACATCGATATGTTAGCGTCCAGATTGTGAAAGCAATCCAGAAGCAGTAATGCCTACAGAGAGGAAAACAAACCATTTCTTAGGCATTCCAGCAAACCTATATTAACTTAACATTCTGAAGACAGTTTTACATAACCACCTCGTTCTGTTGGAAAGCAGAACATGTCGAAAATTCGAGTTTCAGCAAGATTCTGTATGGACGTTTGACCTGCAAGTAAAATAGCTCACAAATACCAAAACGTTAAACTTCGAATCCTTATTTTCTCAACCGCCTACCTGATCATGTATTTCCCCAGCCGACAAGCAAACAATGACTGTAGTCAGCAAATTATACACTACCCAAGTTACCAAGCCGGGGATGTTTTTGTGGATACTTGTATATGCAACAAGAGTGTAGGTGTCAAGGCATGCCTGCAGTAAACACGAGATGATCAAAAAGCCCACATAAATCCCGAAAAATTCATTGGAAACCTGGATAAAGTCAACAATTGTAGTGTAGACGTCTTTGAAGACTTTCAGGTGGTTGTGCATCGTCTCTTTGGCCAATGTTATTTCCATGTCCTGACAAATGCCTTCAAGCAGGCATGTAATTGCACGGCACAAAGTGCAGAACAATGCAATCTGTATCACATGCACAACTATCGACCACGCCACGAACAATTCACATAGAAGGCCATCGGCTGGTAATCCCAAACCAACCACACGATAGATTTGACTACCTAAAACTAGAACAAATTTCCAGTGAGTACCAGATTTTGTAACCAATACGTCATCTGCTGACTAACTACTTACTATCAACCACTTTAATCATAGCAAAAGAGAGCACAATCAAACCGCACTTCATCTTCCGTTTTACAAGAGCTGTTATCCTGGCAGAGGTGTCTTGTGTAAATGTCAGAGAAGACCACAAATGGCGCATATCGTTCAAGTGCGATGTGAAGTTCAAGAAATAAGTGAACCCAATGGTGGATGCGATCAAATGGACAGGAAATACGCCGATTGACAAAAAATCAACATCGACAATTGATATTTCGCCACCCCCGACAAACCTAGGGGCAACTTCGATGCATAGAGGAACACACAAAGCACACACTACAAAAATGGAGTAGATATTCCAGAGTTTACTCCAACAAGGACGCACACCATCAGAACGTTCTTGCCGGAATGGGAAGCTGCCCAAAGCCCTTGACAGTTTCATAAAAGGTCCCCAAAGACGGTCAAGAGCCTCCAACTTTGCTTCGACGATCTCAACTCTGCATGGCTTTACTGAAGACATTGTTGGCTTCACGCTAGAGAACTTAGTGCAGAATCACCAACTCCTGTACACCGTGGCTAGTTGTTTGATGCAATTTGCTAATGCAGCCAAGGATCACGCAAATAATGTGATCCTTGGCTGCATTAGCAAATTGCATCAAAACAAACCCAGCTAGCTTGCATTAGCGAAAAAGCAGCAAATGAAAAGCAAGTTGCCAAGGATGCCAACAGAGGGGGAACTGGGATTATCGTGAAATCGCATGTTCCGAAGTAGTTTTATATCCACCTTTTTGCTGTCCCCAATAGTTCCCTCTGAGAACAGGTGAATGTCCAAATTATAAATGGTTATCACTTTTTTTCACGAAAATCTATTCAGATTCCTATTTCGGGGCTGTAAACCAGCCTTACTGTTCTGGCGCTCATCGTTCACCTCATACAACAAAAAATTGTAGAAAAAAATCGTCCAAAACTTGACATGATGACATGGTTTCAAACAGCGTATCTCTGTGAACCTGTGCACCTGCAACAGCATAAGAGGATCCGACATTTTTTTCCATGAGGGTAGTGTGTAGTACATCGTTCTAAAGCTACATGTAGTTTCCATGGTGTATGGGCATACATAGATACATGGGCAAATTGCCGGATATTCTCGCTTACTTGACTCTGGATATGAACCCGTGAGATAAGTGTTGCCACTTGGTATCACTCAAGGCAATTTTGTTCGCTAAGTATTGCATGATGTGAAAACAGCAATGATCGCAACGTTTTAGAGATAAGCTAATATTTCAAATAGTTATATACTTCCCTAACTCTGCACAACACAGCTTCTAAATCTCACTTTCAATGTCATTATTGTGAACAACGTTTCTTAATGCTTTCTACATATTTACATGGAACTCCAACATACAATAGTATCAATAAATTGAAATTCACAAATTTAAATGAATTTATCACTTACGCTTTGTAGGGAAAAAATGTTGCATCATATACTTGACTTCTGAAATAACACCTACATGTACAATGTACAATAAATTCCTGTGTAAATTCGACTAAAATGTTATTGATTCGTTAAATGCTGTTGACGTATAAAGATATTTGTAGATCAAGGCGGACACATTGGTAAACCAACTCCAATGTCTTGTATAAAATCTTGTTCAATTCCACATAGTACGGAAGGGTAAGAAATGTACACATTTTTTCCATTCATGGTGCATTTACAAACTAAAATCAAGAGTATTATTTATTTTTTTGGAGCATATTTATTGATAGAATTGAATATTTTCTTAAAAATTGTGTCATGATATTATTGTGGGAACATTATAAAATGCAACTGTACTAACAATATCATCGGCATCAGGAAAACACCAAATATATGTAGTTAACAATACAACTAAGATATTCTTCAAACTACAAAAGAAAATTTGCTAAAAATAAAGCCTTTAAAACTCAGAAAGTTTCCAAAAAAAAAATTATCCTCAATTCGGTCTAAATAACCTTAAAACGACTCCTTCAGCGGTTTCAAATCCAAACGCCTTTTCGGAAAATTATTATTATGGATTATTTGTTACATATTGGATTTAAACAATGCCACCGCATGATACCAGTAAACACAACTACTAGGAAATTGAATCGTTCAAATCATTCTGAGGTATGAAAACATTTGTATGTCCAGAAGGAAACTGGAACAACAGGATCATGTACGTAAAGTAGACACTGACGATCTGGATAGTATAAAACGACAATCAAAAATCAGATATATCAATAAGTATATGAAAACATTACAGAAAAGAACATACGGTTGGCAATGTTTCCTTTGTGATTGGTATGATCCGAAACATTGATATGTTAGCCTCCAAATTTTTAAAGCAATCCAGCAGCAGTAAGATCTGCAGAAGGATAAAAAGAAATTCTAAATCATTTCATCAAACCGCTATAAATATAATCTAAAGACAAAACCACCTCATTCTGTTGGAAAGTAGAACATCTCGAAAATTCCTGTTTCAGCAAGGTTCTGTATGGACGTTTGGCCTGCATATAAAGCTGTTTCATGTACTAAAAAACTTAAAGCATCAAATCCTTCAAACCTTAAACAACCTACCTGGTCAGGAATTTCCCCAGCTGACAAGCAAACTACGACTGTAGTGAGCAAATTATACACGACCCAAATTACTATTCCTGAGATATTTTTGTGGATACTTGTATAAACAACTAGAGTATAGGTATCAAAGCACGCCTGTAGCAGGGACGAGATGACCAAAAGCCCCACATAAAATCCAAAGAGTTGATTCGAAACCTGGATAAAGTCAATGACTGTAGTGTAGATGTTTTTGAAGGAGTTCAGGTGGTGTCCCATGTTGTCTTTGGCTATTTTTATTTCCATGTCCTGAGAAAATCCCTGCAGCAGGCAGCTAATCGCACAGCACAAAGTGCAGAACAATCCCGTCTGAAGAACGTGTATAATGATGCTCCAGCCCAGGAACAATTCATATAGGGCATCCGACACAGGCAACCCAAAATGAAACATTCTAAAGAATTCACTGCCTATACCTAAAAACATCAAATGATCAGCAATTTTTTAACAGATCATCTGCAGCCTTATGAGGTGGTCATGCACTTACCATAAGCTACTTGAGTCAGAGCAACTGCGCACAAAGCCAAAGCCAATTTCATTTTTCGTTTGATAAGACAGATGACTTTGGCAGAGGTGTCTTGTGTGAATGTTAAAGAAGACCACAAATGTCGCATATCGTTCAAGTGCGAAGAAAAGTTCAAAAAATAGATGAAGCCAACAGTTGTAGCGATCAGATGGATGGGAAAAACAGTAATAGACAAAAAATCTACATCGACCAGTGTTATCGAACCACCACCGACTACCCTGACAGTCACTATCCAGCACAGACGACCGCACAAAGCACAAAGTACAAAGATGGAGTAGAAATTCCACAGTTTCCTTCGATAAGGTCTGTCGTCAACACGTTCTGGGACAAATGGGAAGGTCCCCAAAGCTCTTGAAAGATTCAGAAACGGTTGCCAAAGATGGTCAAGATCTTCAAAATTGTCTTCGCTAAAGTCAATTCTGCGAGGCATTTTTGAAGTCATTGTTGGTCTGCTCTCTTGGTCAACTAAAGCGTTATCAGCGCAGTACAAATACAAATATTACTCGATTAATGTATAATGTGCATGCACCCGTGAGCTTGTTGCGAGGCTTTCTGATACACTTAGCTAATGCAGTCAAGCAAAAAATAATTGCGAACCTTCATTAACTAATCACATCTAAAAAAAATTAACGTAAGTGGCCGTGAGTGGGTCCCATAATGCAAATTTACCACCATTGACTAACCATCAAGTAAGAATATAATTATCCACTATGCTGATTAAGTGGTGTTTTGCAGTATTGAAGTAATATAGTGAACTTGCCATAGTGAATTTTGTGGTATTTTTGAAGCTATATAATCAAATTTGTCTACATTAATGCTGCGATTATACCTGTAATTATTCTGTAGTTTTGTTCCGAAGATTTACTGCAGTTTTCGAGCTTTGAAATACGTGTACATGCAGTTTTTCTGTAGTTTTCTAACTTTAAAAATACAGCAGTTTTCGACTGTGGTATTAACTGCAGTATTTTTATAGTTCTAAACTTTGAAAAATGCTGCAGCTTAAATCGCACATTCTAGTGTTCCAGTTTTATTACAATGATTCCAGCAAATGCATTCCAATTAAAAATGTGTTCTGGCTTTAGGTCTTGCAAGCGTTTTGAGCTTATTTTTATAGTAATAACAGTTTAGCAATTGACTAATTAAAGTTCAAGTGCTTTTCTGCAAGTCACACACCAACATGTATGAAATAATCCACCATATTCCGACATGTTAAAACCACGTAACCAATAACTATGATGACGCACCATTACATATTTAATGGTGTTACATAACACAATTTCCAACAAGTTAGAAGAAAAATTGAGAAACACAGAGGAAGCAACATCATATCAAAACGAATTGCCATGACCATAAACAGTTCAGTGAAACTTCTATTACACGGCACTAGTTTTGCTGGCTGTCTCTGCCAACCGTCAACATGTCAAGAAACAAGGAGCACACAAAACTATTTTTAAGGAAAACAAAGTATTTCCATATGCAAAAGTAAAATTGCATGGCGCCCACTTGTGTAGAGAACAGTTTAAATACTCAGAAAGGTAAACAACAACACAAAACTAACTGATCTTTTTAAAATAAACACATGTAGATGTGCTGTACGTTCATTGTAAGTTTGTACATGTATTCCGCGATCTGTCTATTCGAATATTCGCCACATCCAAGGCCCCGGTCCCTGGCGGATAATCGAAGTTTCATTGTACAATAAACTGTTTGATAACATGCTAACATGATTGATCAATGGCCTATCCAAAGGGGGTGCTGAGGGGGCTGCAGCACTCGCCGAAATTTTCACTTTTTGGTAGTAATTTTCTCAACACAATTAGAAAATTTCCGAAATTTTTCCACAAGAGATGAGGTAAAGTACCCCCACAAATAATATCCTCCGTACGGCATTGTGATTGATAACATGATAATAAACTTGCTGAGCAATACACATTGTTCAAACAAAAGTACCATTTCTCGTGCAAGTGCAGTGTGGATACAAAACATACCAATGGATTTCAGAGAAAGGGCATATAGCTAACAGTAAACCGTTAATGAATCATGTCATTAGGCCTAAAGTTAAAACATATATGCATTACAGAAGTAATTCATCAATGAGATGAGTAAAGATCTCACCTCTTATGCAGAAAAAAAAATTCCATCTTCCAGTTGCAAGTGTAGATAGGTTTACGAACGCGCAATACTGTTCATTTTGCACTAATTGAGCCGAATGCTTCATTGCAAAAATAGGCACTGTGGCATGACGCCAGCAGCTCTATGATCAAATATATTGAAAATACTGCAAAAATTAGCCAAATTCTCAAATTCTCGTTTAAAATAAAAAAAGATATCAAAAGCTATACACGTCTGCATTGCTTTATGTGACGTCAAACGTTCATGTCATGTACACATGTCATGTACATATGCATGTCATGTACACATGCCATGCACATACATGTATGTCATGTACACATCCGTGATATGCAGTTTGTTAAATTATGCAGGGCTACACAGTACAAATGTACATTCCCTGCTGATGCTCTGCTCCAGCAAAATGTTCAAAGAACAAACTTCAAGACTTGATTAAATCAAAGCACATGGTCCAGCTTACTATCCTTGAACAAAACATTTCAATCAGCATACGTGTAAATTACATAATTGATTTTTATACAAGAACAGCGTGGTTACCAAAATTTGAGTCAAGCATTTTTGTGAAAATAAAATTCCACTTAAGGAATACATTTTAGGGTTGTTCCGGGGAATTTGGCACCTTATCAGATCCCCGAGGAAACTGATACAACAGGAAGATGTATGAGAGATAGACACTGATAATCTAGAATGAAACAATTCGTTACATGATCAGCTTGGAAAAAGTTGTTTTCACACTTATATGCGTATTTAGAACGATAAACCTACAGTTGGCAATGTCTGCTTCGTGATTGGTATAATCCCAAACATTGCAATTTTGGCATCCAAATTCCTGAAGCAATCCAATACCATCAAAACCTGCAACGTCACAACCAAACGTTTTGGTCTTTAAATAACTGAACCTAGGGCTAAAGTCATGACGTCAGCACTATGCCAACCTGATTTTGCCTGCAAGGCGACGATTCAAAAGCATCCATTTCTAACATGATTTTGTAAAGTCTTCCAGCCTACAATGAGACCAGTAATTAAAATCACTCCATGCAATCAATTAAAGCTCATTAACAAAATTTCCATTAATTACTCAATTAATATCATCTTTGAACCATTTGATTATTACCCACCTGATCACAGACTTCTCCAGCAGACAGGCAAACCACGACCATAACACACCAACTCTCCAGCAACCAATACAACATTGGCACGAAAAAATGGTGATCATAGCCATAAGATGAAAACGAATACGTATTGCAACAGGCTTCAAATGTAGTAGTGATAATTAGGAATCCCACGTAGATCCCGAAGAACTGATTGGCAACATCGATGAAGCAAACCACCGTCATGTACATGTTCTTGTAAACCTTAAGGTTAACGCCAACACTGCCATCAGCAATATCTGTTTCTAGATCGTAACAGATGCCCTTCAGAAGACAGCTGGTTGAGCAGCACAAGGCGCAAAACAATCCAATCTGAAAGGTATCTCCTATTTCACACCAGAAGGAAATGGCCCCCAACACTAAGGTTAGCACGTTGAAGTTGTTTTGGCTAAGTTCATGGAATCCAAGTCCATATACTGGAAATTATAAAACAGCAGTACATTTTACCAACAAGTTTCAACTTCCACCGTTAAAGGCAGATGGCCAATTTGACAACAGTATAAACAGCTTTTGGCTTTTTGTCAAATTGGCTATCATTTCAAAAAACATGGGGTATACCAGGAATATACCCGGCTCCAAACATATTTCAACCCTACCTATGTGATTTCTGACCTAACAATGACCTAAACAATGTGATTTCTGATTTAGCTACCCCTAACCGCAGGCAATCGCTGTCAGCCCTCGAGAAGTTAGGAAAACCTCCCTTTATCATTGTGTCCATGCTTGCACCTACATGGAATACATTTGATAATGTAAACTAAATGCATTTAACTAAGTATTTTACAATGCATTACATGTATAAAATATACTGACTTGTGCTCATATTTCACAATATATTTGAAAATACATACTTATACAACTTGTGTGTTGCATTGAATTGAATGAAATTGATGTATTTTTTTATTTTAAACTATTTCACTGCCAGGTCTAATTTATTTTTTGAATATTTTAGATATTTATTAAATTCGGATTTGGGAGTTTTTTAATTTAAACAATGAAATTATGAAATATAGTGAGGCTTTGACATTTTACAATGCATGGAATAATAATTGTAAAATGCAATGCAAACATTATACATTATACAACATATTCTTCAATGGTCACGATCTACATTACAGTATGCATTACACAATACATTCTCCAAACACATAATACATTGCAAAATACATTTTATAATGCATTTCAAAGTGCTTAAAACACACATCAAAATGCATTCGGAAATGCATTTCCAAATATATTTGTCAATACAGTTTGACACCAAACTTGTGTCAATCTACGGACATTTTAAAATGTATTTTCCAATGCATGTCTTATCTAATATTTGCATTTATAAATTATCATCACATGTGTGGGGAGCAGGGCAGGAGCAGGGAATATTTCGAAGTAATGCCCATAGATGCAAGCTACAAAACAACTCAACATGAAAACTCGCTTGAAAACAGCAAACTTGGAACTTACCAACTGCTGCACAAAAGACATCAAGAGTGCATACCCATAAAGCTATCTTGATTTTTCTACCCACAAGCACATTCAACTTGGTGGCTGTAACTTGTTGAAATCTCATGGAAGACCAAACCTGGAACAGGTCGTTCAGGTAGGTTTTGAAATTCAGAAAATAGATGATGGAGGAGGTGGCCCCAATCACGTGGAGGAAAAAAGCAGACTGCGAGTAATCGTTGATGTCCACCACAGAGATGGACAATCCGCTAACAGCCTTCTGCTTGATGATCCCAGACAAGTTGAAAATAAAAGAGCACAGGCAAATGATGGTGTAGAAATTCCATGGGTTTTTCCACCAGCAAACCCCTCGATGGCAGTTCAAAGAGGCAAATGGAAATAGTCCCAAGGCCCGAGTCGACACCAAAAATGGCCGCCATAGTTTGTCCAGATCTTCCAGCGCCACCTTCTTCAAAGTCACTTGCATTTGTCCTAAGCCGGACATGGCCTTAACGAAATTCCTGGCCAGCTCAGATTTGGTGTATCTGAAAGAGTTGCCTGGAGAATACCTTCCAAATTGTTTTCTGCCTGTTCCAAGGCTGCCTTTATGCTTCATTGCACGAGTTGTAGTTTACCAGTTCACATAAAACAGGTTGAAAAAACAATTACTGTAATGGTAAGGCCCTGTTGGGATGATGGAATGAGGAGTGGCATCCATTACCTGACAACTGCACATCAATTATCATATTTGTATTAATGTCCAGCAATCACCAAAATGCAATGTTACCGCAAACGAGACAAATGTATGCTAACTTAAACAAAAACTTACAACGTCCATCAAGGCTCTGAATGGCTATACCTCTCCATTCTACTGGAAACGGAAAGCTTTAACGACTTCACCAGCTTGAGACTCATTTCAGACTAGTCGAGAAATTTCTTCTTCCACTCAAGTTCGAATGGAGTGTAGAAACCCAACGCCTTTTCAGCAACAATTTGCCAACAAATCGTGGCTGCCAAACACCAGGGTCGCGCATGCAGCCAAAGGTTTCATTGCAAAAAATAGACACCAATGGCATGTGGCCAACAGCTAGGTAATGAACAGTTTAGAATATCATATGACGTCGGCAAAACGGATACATGTTATCGTCAATTCAGAATTTGAAAATGCATGGTGGCAAGTTTAATGGCTTTTCCTATTTTTTGCTGCCCTGCATCTGGTTTCCTAAATGACAACATGTGAATAAATACTTGGACATTACAAGGAGGCCAAATTGTGACCTAGTTTATCAATATTGGAAAACTTGCAATCAAAGAAAAATGCAAACTGCTCTCGATAAAGTAAGCTAACTTGTAAATACTATGCCATTTATTGGATGGTAAAACCATTAAGTAATTGGGTAAAATTTGAATACTATTTCTGGATTCCCTTACATGTACATGAGGGTAGGTGTACATCTAGTCGTCCCTGCTCCAAATCTGAATATAATATTTCGAATTTTAACATCACTTGTTTAGTATACCGGTACAAGAATTACATCAGTCCTAGTCTTTGAAAAATGTCATTCTTTATTGTTTTCTTTTCTATACTTAACCTAACCTAACGAAACCTAGCAATGCAATTTCTGATTTATCTTCCCCAAACCGCCAAGCAATCACTTCCAGCTTGTATACTGACAGGAGAAGTTCTACGACATGGCAGCAGTTGTAGAAGCTTCTTGATCAGGTACGTGGGCCATCATCAGACCTGGAGGAAATTGGTAGAGCAGAAATATGTAAGATAGATAGCCACTGGCGATCTAACAGTAGAACTAAATGTCATAAATCAGACATCACCAAATTTGCAAAGAAGGTTGAAGACAATCACGTACTGTTGGTAGAGCCTGTTTAGTGACTGGCAAGATACCGAACATTGATAAGCTAGCATCCAAATTCCCAAAGCAGTCCAACAGCATCAATGCCTGGTAACATCAAGAAATCCCTTAACCCAACATGGAATCCACAACATAACATTGAATCATGCCCACCATGCCCACCTGATTTTGTTTGTAAGTTGAAAATTTCATTAAATCGATTTCCAGCAAGATCCTATAAGGGCACCTGGCCTGCAGAGAAACAAGAAAAGTGACCATTATGTATATTATGCGAGAAGAGCCAAGTCCAACAGCGTACCTGAGCGTAGACTTCTCCAGCGGACAAGCACGCCACAACCAGGATTCCCAAACCTCCCAACAACCAGAAAAACATTTTGAAATACAAGTGGGTTACGCCATTAGACCCATAGGAGAAAAACGCATAGGTATTGCAGCAAGACTAAGAATTGAAAGAGATGAGCAGAAAACCGATATAAACTCCAAAGATGTTGTGTTGACAGCATCACCAAGACTTCCAACGAAGCCATCAACAACCGCGAACATCATAGCGCATTTCATTTTACTTCAGATGTCAGCATTAAGTCCTGCTGACGTCTTCTGACTAAATTTCAAGGACGACCACAACCTGCATAGGGTGTGCAAATGGCCCTTTGGACCCAAATAATACACGAAAAAGAGTGTTGAGATGATCAGGTGGAGGACAAAAGCAGCAGTGGAGAAATCATCAATGTCCACAACGGAAATGGACAATCCGTTGATGGCTTTCGATTGGATAATTGGAAGAAGAGTGGAGCAGAAAATACACGGCAAATCGAAACAACTAATTTGATAATTTAAATGCATCGTTAAGTAAGATTGTACATCTTGTATAAGTTGCAATTCCTTCTTTTTCACTGGGAAAGCGGTAATTTTTCCCGTTTTATCAAATGCTGATACATCATATATAGGGTCGTGGCTTAAAAGAAACGGGGAAATTTCCCGTTCAAAGACCACAAAGCACCCATGTCATAGTGCATGTTGGACCATACTAGTAGTTAAATGCCTGCTTATACGCGATCAGGTTTACCATAGGGCTACCGTGTTGGTGTGTTTCTACGGACAGTAGTGGATAATTGTCAGTAATCAGAATGGAATAGCGATACATCAGTACTGAGCTCATTGCACGATTAGAATTACTGCCTGTATTTGTTGGAACTGACAGTGATTCTGAGGATAAACTACCAATGAGGCCATGGCTAAATCGCGATAACGTGTTGTGTGTCCCCCAATCGGTACTGGAAAATGCGGTAATATTTACTGTGTCTGATCCAGGAACACTAACTTTTTTTACAGTGTTGCCAGTACGTGCTCCCACAATTCAATACATAATCCGTCAAAGCACATCTAATGGATAATGTTCACCTAATGGATTACCAACATGGTAAGTAAGCACGTTTATCTACCAAGTTTTTTAACTATCGGCTTTCTCTGGTATGTCCTTAGTACAATAATGTCGATGGTGATCGTGAAACGCGCGGGTGACATATGGAGTACGTGTGAAACGTGCAATTCGTGTAACGTGTGTGAAACATGAAATGCATGAAACGCGTATATGCGGAAAACGGTGCAATAGAGTAAGTGGTTCGGAAATACATGTATGTGTGGAAATCTGTGCGGAAATGTGCATAAAACTGTTTGCGGAAATATGTGGAAAACCGGCAGAAAATCAGGCTAATATCTCTGTGCGAAACGGACTGCAAACAGTGCAGAAAACGGGCTACAACATTGCGATGCTGACACTTGATAGAGCTAAATGTATGTGTTGTAACATTATGAAAGTGCAATAAAAATGTCTGGAAAATTCGCCAAAAATTGGCAGAAAACTGCATGCAAAAACTTGCTGAAAACGTACCCTTAGTAATATATCTGAAAAATACATTCAGCCCTGTAGAAGGCTAAATATTTAATACGAAAAAATTTAGATGGTGACAAATTAGATGCATCATTTCATCTTATCTCAGTGACAACGAGAAAAGATGAAAACGCATCTTTATTGAAGATGTTTTGATTTGCAGTGTAAAATACATTTTAGTCTACAAGGTAGATAGTGTTGCAACTATGTGTTTATGCTCCATTATGCAGTATTAGAAATTTACATTGGCAATAGAGTGATGGTACCAAAATTTGAATTGCAGCACTACAAGGCCTTCAAGAACAGCCCTGTTATTCTCAGTCGACAAGTCTTGAAATGGTTTCAGTAATGAAGAACTGTTAGTCATATTTGCATGAGATTGTATGTTTATTTGTTTATGGAAGTTTTAACGTTGGCCTATTTTTGCACCTATTGGGCACATCACCAATGCCAGGGGGCAGACCATCCACCTGGAAATTTAGCCGCAAGGAGGAATACGTCCCCCTTAGGATTTTTAACATGCAGAGAGCAAGGGGGATCTACACGGGACCTCGGGTTAAACTCTCATCCAAAAGAGCCGCCACACAAGGAAAATCGCCTGCCCAAAATTTTCCCACCAACCTCGGCCAGGAACCCGCATCGCTTTGGTCGAGAAGCCAGTGCGCTACCACTCGACCACCGGTGCCGGCGCCGGCATTTGTATGAGATTAAGTGCAATGCGACCAAGGAGAAAGTCAACCCATATACTGCACTGGACAGCAGGTATAACTCGGTCACCTGTAGGAAATCAATACTATTCTAACGATAAAAAAATAATCTAAAATGCCCTGGATAATTTTTTTCATTTTAATTTCTGTGCAGCTTACTGCTCAACAGGCTGCAGCAAACAGCTTCAACGAATTCTTAAGAGCAAAATACGGGCATGTTTAAAAGCTCTTCTAAGAAAAATGGTGCCAAGGGGCAAAAACAACTTTTACTGAACAATGTGAGACCATGACTTCATTATTTTAATTTGTTAGTTTAGCACGGTCAAACTATTTACTGTATAGTGAAAGTGCTGGACGTTATAGTGTGTTTTTGCTAAACTGGATCACAAATTATGGATTTTAACCACATTTTTATAAAACTGTTTTATAACAATGGAGTTGAAATCCAGAATTTATGATCCATATTTAGAAATATTTTTGTTTAAGTTGCTTCATACTGATTAATGGACATAAATTCATCATTTTTTATTTACTTTTCATAAAAGTTTGCTCCAAATTAAAAAGGTATTTGAGATTAATAAATCTTTGGGGGGGGTTGTTCCATAATGTTGACAAATGATGATATGAGATGAATGCTATTTAAACTTCTCTTATGGCAAAGAAATGTAATTGAAAATTCACATGTACAAATTGTAAGTTTTTCCAATAAAGTCAGCTAATTGGCATAAAATATAGTGTCAAATCATTTTAAAGCATGTGATTCTGTTAATAACTGTTGCTTATTGAGTCAAATTAGCAGAGAACTACCTATTTATTAACTTTTTTTAACAATATGATAAACCAAAACAAAGCAATAAAGAGCAGCAATGATTAGCCACGAACAAGAGAGGAAATGTTGCTACGACTTGTCCGGCGCAGAAGGAAGAGCTTGACTAACAAATACAGGACGTTTGGAATGCACAGGAATGTCGAAACACGAAACCACTGGTGCTTTTCCTGTTGGACCTGTCGCCGACATGGTCTGCATCGACAAAGCAGGTCAGCGTAGTGCTCCCATGCAATTGGTGAGACCAGCTAGCTCACATAATGCAGTGATCTTCGAGGACTGGGAGAGCAGGAAAGAACTGTCTGCCCCCCTCTGAACCTGGATCCCAAGGTACCAAGAGACAGTTGCCAAGCCACGAAGCTCGAAGTAGCTTTCAAGCTGTTTGCTGACAGAAGCAGTCGATTGCTCATCACATCCAGCGACAAGAAGATCATTGACATACAGCAGCAGAAAAGTGATGTCTCCAGCCTTGTTCCAACGAGTATACAAGAAGGGATCTGCACTGCTGCGAATGAAATGGAGCCATTGAAGCACGTCATTTACCTTTGCATTCCACGCCCGTGCAGACTGCTTCAGGCCATAAAGGCTTTTCAGCAGTGGACACACCTTCGTCTCTTGGCCTGGTACGACGAAACCCGGAGGCTGCTCCATATACAGCCCCTCTTCTAGATCACCATAAAGATAGGCTGTCACCACATCAAGCTGCAGGACATGTAAGTGCTTCACAGCATTGACAGCAAGCAAGGTACGAACGATGTCATGACGTACGTCGGGTGAGAAAGTCTCATCATAATCAAATCCTTGGCGTTGTGTGCACCCACAAGCGACCAGTTTAGCCTTGTGGGTGGTGATTCAGCCAGAAGCATCCGTATTGGCATTGCATACCCAATTAGCACTTATAGTCCTCTGTCCGATTGGAAGTGGTACGAAAAGAACTGTGGCAGGTGAAGAATGTCTTCCCAAGAAAACTGCTCTGCCGGCAGGAAAGCGAAGGTGACATGTAAACTTGTCTTCTGCTGCTGTTCACGAATACGTTGCGATGAGCATTCTGGAGGCAGTGGAGGAGTTCGCAGACCATTTCTTGTAGCCGGTACTAGAGAAGGCTGGATAACAGAAGCCGATACTAGGTGAGGTGTAGCAGCTGGTGTCGATGTCAACCCTATAGGGCTCCCCTCATCAGCAGATCCAAAAACCGAGTTGCCTGGTATACTCATCCAACAGCCTAGTCAGGTCTTGCAAGGGGTTAGTTTCATATGCCTGGATGATCCCCTGATAGCTATCCGGCAAACCATTTAGTAAGACCGTGACATGGTCCATAGGTTCGTATTGCACCCGAGTGGAAGCCTAGTCTTCCACGTAGGTAATAAACTGATGCATGGTTTGCCTGGCAGCATCTTAGCACTGAAGAAACGAAGCCGTAGATAGAGCTGTGCATCTAATCCAGTGCGTTAGTAGCGGTTGCATATGTGCTCCCATATCTCAGCTGCCATCTCACAATGAGACATTGTGAGGGTGAGACTGGGAATTACCTGGGTGCCAAGTTGCAGCATTACCAGGTTGGTAATGGTCTGTTGGCGTTGGGGCATTCTCTGGCTTTGGTTGTAGGACATGCAGGCATTTCATCACTGATGCAGGAGAAGCCATATTTGATCAGACCATGAGGCCCAATTCGTCCAATCCAAAAGAGTAATACGTTTCCTAGCTGAGTGCCTAGCTGATCAAATGCTGGGAGAGGGCAGTTTAGGCTGGAACTTCGTCACAAGTGTTTTGGGCCTAGAGCTGATGGCAGCGACCCACTATCTGTAAGGGGCCACAAACCTCTCCTTGAAGACAATTTCAAAAATCTCGAAAGATGATAAAGTGTAAAGGCAATCTCTAAGCATGTGTTTTTAAGAAGTGAATCTTCACCAAAAAACGTACCTTACTAAAATATCATCACCTATTAGCTGCCATGGATATGGAATATACTGTCGTTTTACCTTTTGTGTAAACCTTTTACACTACCCTTCGATGGCTAAAACACATTGCAATTGTCAGTGGCTCGATTTTTTGTTGTGTGGCCAGGTTCCTTCAAGGGCTTATACGGTTTGTAAATTGTCTTAATACGACATTTACAAAGAAAATTTAGAGTAGCTCTATTTATCTTTAAAGTTATTTCAAACTTATTTCAGTTGATACAATTATTTAATTGTGGCACTGTTTTTCTACATATGTTTCATATATAGCAATACACTTTTATCTTATATGTTATAGTACATATCAATTCGGATAAAAATTGCATACCGTATTTCCTTGATTTATAGCCGGCCTTGATTGATAGCCGGCCTCGAAATTAAGCCGGCCAAATGAGAAA
>JAQGAF010003092.1:0-19093 GCA_034687865.1 Kryphioiulus occultus
CCAGTCTGAAGCTTTGCGCAAGTTCAACCGTTTGGTACAAAATCTGACCTAATCGCAGTCTCGCAGAAACAAAGAGGGGCAATTGCATATTGGCAAAACTTGTCCTTGCGCAAGAACCGATTTTGTATGTGCCGTTAACAGGTTTGGTAGACCAGCAATACGTGGAGAAATGAAGTGATGGCTCGTAGACGTAGTTACCGAAGCTGATTTTCCTCGAAGCTGTTTTTCCTCGAATTTGAATGTCTGATGTATTGGTTCCAAGTTGTGGGCTATGGTTTCGGTTGCTAAGGTTGCACTCGGTCATTGCCGAGCACCTCTGAAGCCAAAGATGTGGGGGGAGCTCACCCGCAAAGGAAAACACTCGAATAACTGTTCGGCTGTGAAGACGCATCGTGCTGCGGGCCCGATGCGGATTATGAAACTGTAACTGACGACACTGGAGAATACAAATTCAACGGTTAGAAAGCTGCAACCTGTCGGAAACTTGCCGCAGCGGGTTATGTAGACGAAAGTGGAGGTTGAACTGCACGCAAATGACATTCAGCGCTGAAACTGTCCACAGGGCGAGGCTGTTGTTTCTGCGACACACCGGAGGATGGATGAACGGAGATTTGCCGGAGTTTGGGGGCTTCTGGAGCAATTTGGAAACCGATGGCCAGCTGATGAGGATATGACGAGAAGACGTTCATGGTCCGTGATCCCTAGTGATGGCTGCCACGAAACGAGAAGGATGGCAAGTAGAAGAGCACCAGTTTTTGCGGTGAGGAGGTCCATGCTGCTTATCCTGCGAGGGCTATGTACAAATTGGACTAAAACGGTTTGAGATTGGTTCTATCTCACTATCGGGGGAAAAAGGTCATGCAATAATCAACAATGCGAGTTCACGGATAACTGTGATTCCGGGTTAAAAGGGGATGATGGGCATGTAATGCTCAATGGATAGGCTTCAACAAGTGGCACTATGTTAACACACGAGGTGCAAGTATTTGCGCGACACGAGGGAAGCAATCACATCAAATAGTCCAATGGTATACTTAATTGTGTCCCGCTCGGGAAGTCGAGGGAGACGAGGCCGCAACTGTTGATGCTGCTTGGTTATTTTTTTTTCACAAATTCAAGAGACGCATTGACAAGAGAAATGGGCGTTTCAGTCCTGTTAAATCCCGTTTAACACTGTTTTCCAGACCTTTTTTTTTCTCTCGCACACGCACACACACAACACTGGCAGTGAGCAGCCTGAGGTACACAGCGTGTCCCGTCAGTACTGCCCAATGCCACTGCATCACGAAACGTTAGTTAGTCAGTATTCACTCGCACGTGAGCACTATCGCTACTTAACGGGGCCCGAAACAACGGTGAGATGCTGGTAACCTGCTGGGGATGCTGCGGGAACCGAAGACGATGTCGGCAAGGACATGTCGGTCAGGATCGTATTAACACGCTTAAACAATGAGGCATCACAATGCCCTGGAAAGCCTAGATCTCAAGATTTTTACCTGATCGAATCAAGCATGTTAAGGCATCACAATGCCCTAGAAAGCCTAGATCTCAGAATTTTACTCGGATCGTATAAACATGCTTGATCAAGAATGTTAAGGCATCGCAGTTAGATCAAGGCATCACAATGCCATAGAAAGCCTAGGTCTTAAAATTATTACCCTGGCGTATCAACTTGCTTGCCAGAACAATGCATCACAAGATTTTTACCCGATCATATCAACATGCTTGATCAGGCATATCAAGGCATCACAATGCCCTAGAAAGCCTTGGGTCTTAAGATTTTTACCCTTTTGAACGTTAATGAAATGGTTGACACTGGTCAAGTGATCCAAAAAGTAAGTCTGGATTGTCAACAGACTTGACCGAGTGGAAGTCTAGAAAAACTGGAAAAATGCTAATTAACATCTAACCTGACTGCTCGAACAGATCACACTTGCAGTCAATCTGAGGTTTTGGTGATTTTATACAGTGAGTACCTTGTAAATGCAAGGGTATTAGGTCTAAAACTTTTCATACCCTAATCTAAAACAATACCCACCCCGATGTCCTGAATTCTGCCTTCATGTGCCCCTTTAGTATCTCCCGCTGAGCTATTCCAAGATGGAAATTGTCCACTATGCCCTGGCCATCGTTAAAACCTTGTAAATAAATCGCTCACTCTGTTTAAAATGTAAAAGCAATCGGTTTATAACACCGTCAACACGTTCGTCTAGTTCGATTCGTTTTAAATATAAAAACATTAAAATTAGATATTACAAATTTGCAACAAAATTCGTCTGCTTGCGGCGTGCCATCACCGCAACTGTGGACTCGGCAAAGACCATCGACAAGGACTCACCATTAAAAACGTCAGATTCCAAAGAAAAGCAGTCTCGAAACCCGTTTCTAGTTCGATTCGATTTAAATATAAAAAACATTAAAATTAGATCTTAAAAACTTGTCTGCTTGTGGCGTGACATCGCATCTGGGGATTCGGCAAAGACTCAAAATTAAAAACTTCAGATTCTAAAAGAAAAGCAGTCTTGACACCCGCAAGATCCTGCCAGCATTACGAGAATCTCACCTCGTTCGTGACCGTGCCCACGCAAGTGCTCAATGCATCTAGATAAATTGATGGGGGGATGGGGGTTTACAATGGAGGCTAAGCTTTCCTAATGTTAATGGCTCGCTACGGGGCTTTGCTGTACACATACTCCTACCATGGGGGATTCGTCTCGATCGGACGACTGTCTCTGAGGACCGCTTTCGGCGGACACTATACTCTGGCTCGCGTTCGCCGTAAGTCCGAACGAGAAGCTCGAGCCTAGAAACGATGTTGGTCCGCTGGTCGGCGTGTTGTAGTTGGGATGGTGGTACGGCGGCTGGTAACCCGACAGTTGCATATTTAAGGAACCCATCTGCGTGCAGTCCATGGGCCCCTGGATGGTGGCGGGTTGTACGTGCACCATGCCCACGTTAGTGTTCAGGTCCATTGCCATCGCGATGGAGGATGGGATGGTGGCGTGAGGAGGATTAAGGTTCTGCGGGAGATGGTCCAAGCCGAGGTTGATGTGGGGAGGTGGTGGTTGCACCTGAGTGGAGGAGGATGAAGTTGTTGTCGGATGGTGACCGTGGCGCCGATGAGAGTGACCGTGTAGATGAGGATAAGGCAGTCCACTAGCGCTGTGACGGCTGCCGTGACCGTATTGTCCCAGGGCATGGCTGCCGATTGCGCTGCCTCCCGTAGTAGAGCTGGAACTGGAGTTGCCGCTGCCGCCGGTCTCTTGCCACACCTGAGCGTTTTGAGTACTATGAGCGGCAAACACTTGAGGCGGAAGCGAGGATGAGTTCGAAGGAACCACGGCGATACTGCTTCTGGTGCCGGCCATCGTCGGTACCAGATGCACACCGCCAGGACTCTCGCACTCCATCGCGGAACTGGACGCGCCGCCGAATGTCCCAGTCTGCGTGTACATGTGCTGAGCCTGCAGCGACTGACCGTGGATGTGCTGGTGGGTGGGGTCGGACCGGGCACGGCCGCTGGACTGGGTGACCACCACGGTGGACCCTGGAAAATGAAACGGGGTTTTAGATAATGATAAGGAAGAAACACCGTAGCGTGGTACGATGTTGCCGTAACGGGTTCGAACCGTCGGGAAAAGTCAGGAAATGAAATGTGGTCAGTGAAAGTCAGAGAAATGTTGACAATTAAGTCAGGGAAAGTCAGGTGGTGGTCAAGGTAAACATGCAAAAAAAATTTGAATTTTTGAACATTTTTAAGACACACCAAGTGGTTGGTAACATTAGAAAATATTTGGACAAACACGACCAAATTTCAACATTGCACAACGCAACGGCGGGCAACTTTTTTGTTGGTGTTGAAGAAGTTGAAATTTGGTTGCGCTTGTCCAAATATTTTCAATTTTTGACTTTATGGAATTTAGTATTGCTAAGGAAGAATGCTTAGGAAGAAACCCCTTTTTGAGGTATGACGTTGCTATGACAGGGTTCCTACCTTCAGAAAAACACAGGAAATTAAATGTGGCCTGGGAAAGTCATGGAAATGTTGACATTTTGACAATTAAGTCAGGAAATTAAATGTGGTCAGGGAAAGTCATGGAAATGTTGACATTTTGTCCGTTAAGTCAGGGAAAGTCGGGTGGTGGTCAGGGTTAACATCCAAAAAAATGTGAATTTCAATTTTTGAACATTTTTAAGACCCCCCCCGAGTGGCTGGTAACATTACAAAATATTTGGACAAACACGGCCAAATTTCAACTTCTTTAACACTAACAAAAAAGTTACATAACCCCACGATCGGCAACCTTTTTGTTAGTGTTGAAGAAGTTGAAATTTGGTTGCGTTTGTCCAAATTTAAAATATTTTTGACGTTGTGGAAACACGTGTCAGAAAAGCTGCTAAGGATTTTTACTCAACTTGTTGGTTATACATAGACCAAGTGTAGCATTTGTTATAGATTCTGCAATGTACTGATGACAATGTTTTTGGTTTAGGCAACCTCACCTATCCACTCCAAATCTTAACTGTAGAGCTCAGAATGGTTAATTTTGCACATCATCTTATGTTGTTGTCTAGCTGCAACTCTCTGTGGTAGAATCTTCGAGATATCCTGTCTTTTGAACAATTTTATGTAACGCAAAGAGAAAAACCCACGGACATGTAACAGTTCGTAAAACTTTCATGAGGACACACCCACTCCCTGATGCGTAACGTAATATTTGCACGGAACCCTAACTTGGAAGCAGAGGCAATTGACCAAGAAGTGGTGCAGTCGCACAGAAAAAAATATAAAAAATAGTTGTAGTGTTGCGAATAAAGTTAGTTCTACTTACACGTGACATTTTTTGTTTGATAAGTCAGGGAAATGAATCAGATTTGGTCAGGGAAAGTCAGGGAAATTGAGTTTCAAATTTTGCAATGAAGCCTGCATTGCTATAACATTCTGGAAGGAATTAGGTCAGGTAAATAAATGAGGGCAATGAGCCAGTTTGTATTAGGCGCACCTGAACTTGTTGGACTCGGGTTAACTTGTTCCATTGCCGGGCTTGTGCTGGTACTACTGGACGTGTTTGTACTCTCGTCTGTCGTCCTCTTGAAAAAGTTATGTTGCAATGCATAGTACGGCGTGATGCGAGTTTTTGGATCGTAATCCAGCATACGAAGAATAAGGTCCTGAAAGAGGAAAAAGTTCACGTTGCATAAGCTCTTGTTGCTTCAATTTGATATGGCATTACGGGCATTTGGCCAGTTGGTGTACAGTTTTGCAAATTTCTTCTGATATTTTTCACATTTTCCCCCACATTTTTCGTCCAATATTTCGGCAAAAATTTCGCATTTTCATGAGCTGTAACAGTGGTTATCAGTCTTTGGACCCATTATTTAGAATTTCATGACCAACCCACAATATTGAGAGTGCCATTGGGAGACGCTTTACAAAAACTAGACCACAAATGATTGATTTCGGCTTGCATTTCTAAAAAAAATTGGATTGGTGTGTAAATATTTATGATAGTGCCGTACACCAAACAAATTTCACCAAAAATGCATTTTAATTCTCGTTTCGTATAAATAATGTTCAGCCATCATGTATTTTTAAGACATCCTTAGAAATAATAGAATTCTAAAGAACGCCATAGGCAATTTTTAAAAAAATAATAAAAATATTCAAATTTTAGTACGTTTATATGAATGGTTTTACACTGGATTTCTTGTGAAATGCATTTCCAACGAATTTTTCACACAAGTTATTTTTTCCCAATTTTTCACACCAGCCATAACCCTACATTAATTAAAATACTAGATCTATCCCTACATTACGTAAAATACTAGATCCATCCCTACATTACTTAAGATACTAGATCTTACTTTAAATTTTAGGTAATCGGAAATATTGTGCCCAGGTTCTCCGCTTCTTCGGCTACCTGGTCCCCCGATTTCTACGCCAATAATGTCATGGAGTTTTCTTGAACCAGGCGGTTTGTACTGAAACGAGTGGTAAAGACAGTTTAACATTGAGGAATTAAACGTCACGGTCTTAGATCTCGCTTCGCCCAACTCACTTTTTTGCCGTCCTTCAGCTTCTTAAGAACGTAGGAGCCGTCGGACAACTTGTCAAAAAACTTGCGTGCCTTGTGGGCCTGATCAAGAATGTGTTTTGGAGGCATGCCCAAAACCTCCACGATTTTATTCATTTGATCAAACTGAAAATAACATCCCAGGTTTTCATTAAACGGTCACTTTTCTCCTAAATGTTATAATCCAAATCCTGTTATCGATCACTTACCTCATTGGCTCCACTAAACAACGGCTCGCCAGTGTGCATTTCCACCAAAATGCAACCTAAGCTCCACATGTCGATAGCGAGGTCGTAGGCGATGCCTAGCAGCACTTCAGGAGAACGGTAAAATCGACTCTGAATGTATTGGTATAGCTGAAAATAAAATTCCGGTCAGTTTGCCTTGTTATGACTGATCGGGCTATGTTTGGAGATCGTGTTGGCTACCGAACAACTTACCCTTTGTCCCAACTGGCAAGAACTACCAAAGTCTACGATTTTAATGGCGCTTCGTTTCGGATTACAAAGAAGTATATTTTCTGGCTTCAGATCACAGTGGATGATATTGAGCTCAGGAGTTGAAAGGAACAATAACGCTGTGCACAACTGGAAATTGCAGAAAGAAAAATGATGAAACATGAATGTAAACCAGATTTTAACAGATGCGATGGGCTCATTCTCAAGCTTTCAGTGCATGTAATCCTAATGATACGCTTTTATTGTAAAAGTGACCATGCTACCGACATGACTGACAATTAAGCATATTTTTTATATCAAATACTAAAAGCAGCTTGAAATTGGAAAATTTATTGTAGCTGGACCAACTATAATTTCTGTCTTTCATTGGTTACAGACCATGTAGCAAAAGTATCTTTTAACTGACTAAGCAATGAAAATAAGTTTCGTTGTTCGTTGATTCAAGCATCAAAATAAGTAATTTCAGGATTCCCTCTTTCAGGAAAATCAGGGAATGTCTGGTAAATGAAAAAGTATCCGGGAATGTCAGGAAAATTGATAGTTTGTCAACTATCAAAGGAAGTCTCCGACATTTGAGAAAAATAAAATCGGCATCTTTTTTAAAAAATTGAGGATAAATTCATAATTTTTCTTGTCAAATATCAGGGATGAGAAAAATAAAATCAGCATCTTTTCTAAAAATTAAGGATAAATTCATAATTTTGTCAGGGATGATGAATTTAGTGTTTTTAATGTTGTATAAAATTATGGAACTACATGTATGGAACTACGAAGTTGTATAAAATTTTTAATAAGAAATCTCATGCAAAATGTCAGGTAAATCGACTTGAGAATTTCAGCGGTGACCCCGAATTTCCATCAATTTTATTGTTATTTGTTCAAATCAGTTTACCTTACTAGTGTCAGAGAATATCAGGGAAATTTATAATTTGCATCAGTTAATTGATTAGCCATCTTCTTTTGTAAAAATAAAGTTGAACAAAATCCATCATTTATATTTTTTAAAGAAATCTCACAAAATGTCAGAGAAATGACTGAAAAATTGTCAGTGAATATCATGGAACTCGACTTGAGAATCCTGAATTTCCATGCATTTTATTTGTTCAAATCAGTTTAACTCACTAAATAAGGTACACTATTGCAACTTGCTCTGCTGCGTTCTTTCTCAAATGCTGCCTGACTATCATCAAACCCCTTTCTTTCAAATCTTTCAACATTATGTTACGAAATGTGTTGCATTCTCATACAACGGCATCCTTTTGTGCAGTAAGTTTGTTTGTGGTTCTTCTACTTAATTAAAACCAAACTACAATGAACTTTGCTTGGAAAGCTGCCAGTCTGATTCAACGAGCCCATACGACATCTGACATTTAGCATTCGAATAAACAATGCTCGATGTGTTTAGCTGTTTACCTGCTGGGCAAATTTGCGAGTAAGATTTAGAGAGACGCCTCGGAAGTTCGTGTTGCGTAACAAGTCGTACAAATTATAGGACAGCAATTCGAAGACCAGGCATAAATGATTGCGCCACATGAAATGACTCTTCAACTTGACTGAAAATAAAACAAGACGAAAATAATGAAAGCCGCATGGATATGAACAATAAGTGTCTCACACTGTCAGTGCTTATATGACTCGGGACCCAAAATAATCAAAAGTTCAAACATATTTCCCATGCATTCTTGCAAACTTATCATAACACCCTTAATTCATTCAGAAAAAAAACATGCGGCAAAGTGTGTAGGTGATATCAGATGAGAAAGACACGTCAAGTTAGGTTTTTAAATTGGGAAATGCATGGTTGACCTGCAATGTAGCATCAGCATGCAACCAAAAAGTCAAGAGGAAAAAATGATTTAGAAACCTCGCAGTTTAACGACAGTAGCATCGTTTTAGGCAAAAATATGAAATTTCTCGTCAAACTCAAACAAACCTCGACAGCAATGTAGTTTAATTGATGGTGTTATTTTTGGTTTCGAGATGGCAAGATTGCGCTGATCAAACGAGCAAGCTATGTTATTTTAAATTTACTTTAATTTTAGTTGTGAATGTTCACGTTTTTTTAGCCGAATCAAAATCTGACACTGATCCAACTAACTTATACATGCAATATTAAAAATCAGTGGAATGCATTTTGCTGATCTAACAAACAAGATGTGTTATTTTTAGATAAACTGATTGTAATTTTCACATTTTACTCTCCGTTTAGTTGAATCAAAACTTGGCACTGATCCATAAGATGCAATATTTAGAATCAGTGAAATATGTTTTTGCCACCTAAATAGTTAGTACGTGTACTTCAAAGTTTGTTTGACTGTTTACAGCAAGAAGTTTAATACCGTTTGCACTGCTTTCGGAGAAATTAAATCGTCAGTTAAACGTTTTTATCCAGCATTCACGTGTAATTTGCTAATCAGGATAAGTGCAGCCGGAGTGTTAGTTTCAAAGTTTTTCTCAGAAAATGCATGAGCACCCAAAGTAACAATGATGGACCTTAAGTTGTAATAGACCCCAAAACGAGCAGGTAAACAGGCATACCTATTTTATCTTTACCTATATAGTACTTGTTCTCGGCATCGTGTTTATTCATCATTTCCAGCAGTTTGACTTCGATTTGGGCTTGGTTGAGAAACGGCTTCTTGTTCTTGATGATTTTGATGGCCACATGGCACTGGTCATCGTGATCGTACGCCTTGACCACCTGAAACGATACGGGTGGAGAACAGATTGATTACCCGATAGCGAAGGGATTTTTTTTAACAACCACTGTTTATTCGGGCCCAGCTTTTAATTAAGAGTACGTTGATTAGTTTCCTGTCATGGCTGAGCTGGGTAAGTTTGGGTGTGGGAGGGCGTTCCAAATGTTGCGCAAAAAATAAAACTTTTCGACCAAAACTATGTTGCTGAAAACACGTACATGCGGGTGTGGTTATCAGTGTCTGGTCAATGCACTTAGGAGGGTCACTCGATTATGCCACAGTGGTCCAATCTGATTTGCCCCGTACATGATTCATACAGTCAGGGAAATGAAATGTGGTCAGAGACAGTCAGGTGGAAGTCAGGGAAATTCCTAATATCTGGAAATTTGTTGCGGCACAACTATTTTGATTGGTACAAGTATCTCATGAAAAGCATTAGAAAAGCTGTATTTGTGATGTACTTTTTCTAAACATTTCGCCTACGGCGTTTTCATTACCATTTCTTATCATTATCATTCGTTTTTCTTATGTAAAATTCACCCAAAATGCATTATTTTTGTTTAAAACAAATTTCGCCTAGGCGCTTCCGTTATTATGAAGAATTTTTTTAATATCTCAAAGAAGAAGTCCTCAAAAATGCAGTGTTTGAGATCTAGTGGTTTCTACCACTAGTGTTCGTGTCATTATTAATATTAATACAAAAAAAATCAAATATTTTATGTAACTTTTTTCAAAAATTTCGTCTATGGCAGTCTCATAATTATTAATAGTATTATTTCTTCGTAAAAAAAAGGGGGCTAATTCCATCATTTCGTGATCAGATCTATAATTTCTAAAATTTCCGCCATATGGTATATTTGCTCAGATCAAAGCTGTAAAAATTGTTGCTTGAAATTGTCTGGAAAGTTCCCAAAAAAAAGTGTCTGGAAAACCTGTAAAAGTCAGGGAAATTCAATTGAAGATTTGGCTAGTCATCCTGACAGAAAAATAAAAAAATACAGTTATTTGTAGTGTTGCAGATAAAGTTAATTTTAATTACACGTGACATATTGTATTTGATAGGTCAGGGAAATTAATCAAATGTGGTCAGTGAAAGTCAGGGAAATTGAGTGGCAAATTTTGGTATGAGCCATGCAGCAACAATCGGATGTGCTCACCTGCCCAAATGATCCTTTTCCAATCAACGAATCTATTTCGTATCGATCCAGAAACTTTTCTCCGGTTTTGATGATGTAGTCGTGATAGTCGTCATCGTAACCGTCGTTGTATACTTTCCGTTCTTTCTTATGACCAGTGTCTTCACCTTGAGTTTGCTGGGCACGGCGCTTTTTCTTGGCATAGTAGACCTGTGGAGAAAAAGATGACATTCATTAGCGAGAGTTAGTGATGTTCAAATATTGAAAAGATGGTGTGAGCATATTTGAATCATTCGCATCAGTAATGTAGCACTGTATACAAGAACATGGTGGACAAAGCAGCAGACATTATCACACATTCAGCCACAACAACATGTTAGATCTCTGGAAAAATTGGTTTGGTTCATAATATCAATATCATTTTTGAAAAATATATCTTCTGGGAAAAATTGTGAATTAAAAAATTGATACAAGATTACCCGAATGAATTTTGACGAATTTTAAGTAAATCACAGAACGATCAACACGAATTTTAATTAATTTACAGAATGATTAACAATTTTACAGAATGATTATCGAATTTAAATGAATTTTCAGATTGATTAACACGAATTTTAAGAAATGGACAGAATGATTAATGAATTTTAATTAAGAAAGTTATAAAATGATTGTCGAATTTTAAAAAATTTCCAGAATGATTGACGAATTTTAAGAAATTTACAGAAGGCGAAATTTTTTAGGAAACAAAAGCAAAAGTGATGGATTTGAAATTTTTAACCCACATTTCTCATAAGAAAAATGTGTTTGGTGCATTCTCAGAGAACACAATAGGTGCAATTTAGGAAAAATCAGAGGCAAAAATTATCGATTTTAATGGATATTGCTTTTATAATGGATGAAACAGTAGGCCTGTTATAGATGATAACAATATGTAGTTAAGCCCCACTTTCAATCTGAAGTAAAAATTTCCAATACTATGAAAGATTTCAGTAGATATCCAGTATATAAAAATCCAGAATTTCCATCCCACTTCACACCCTGGAAATGCATTGCACTACGTTGGCATAGTGTTAAAAAAATGCGTTCAAAACTTTTCTTACACAAGATTGCAATGTGGCAAAGTGAACTACAATGTAACAGAAATAATACGGTCCAACAGTTATTGAACACGCATTAAAATACACTTGGCAACGGGTCACTTGCAATAATTGCTGAGTAAATTAATGTTAATTCATCGCATTAAACACTTCAGCATTTTTGTATCCCACTTGGCATATAACTGCAGCATTGAATTTGGCACTTATTCAAGCTTTCAAAGTTTTCAAACTGCCTTACCTGGTTTTTAGGATTAATCTCAACAACGCAAGTATAAAATGAATTGATCATTATGGCGAACCGAAGCTTACTATTGCTGTGTGCGTTTAACATAGTCGAAAAAATCCTTTTCTATTTTAAAAATATACCTGCTGCAAATACTATCACCAAATCCTGAGATAAGAGTGCTCTTCTGGTTTTTCAAGAATGTATCACTCCCTCGAAATTGCAACCCCAATCACTGCATAACCAGTGCAGTAATTTTATGTATCTGAAGTGATAACTAAAAACGTGCACTTGTCTATTAAATACTCGTGCAGATATGATAGGCCGCTGTAACCAACGTAAAAAACCAGAGAATCTCTCATAAACGTTATCGTCACGTGCCAGTTTTGTTATTTTAATTTCGAAAATGATGAAATATTATTACGAACGTATCTCTGGGAGTCAACGTCAGGTACTAGTAGATAAAATATAAATAAACACGTGTACTGGTTATGTCAATATCTTGGAAAGAATTTGGAGCAAGCCTTTTCATAATGAAAATTTATGAACTATTTCCTGTCCATATATATGATAATTTAGCATGCTTTACATTGGCATTGGAATATTTTTGCATTTTCAGTGGTTTGGCAAATTTGTTGTAAAACCTGGAAAGATCAGGGAAATTGGAAAAAGCCTGGAAAATTTGGGGAAAATGGGATTACTTTGAAAATGTCAGGGAAATTCATGAAATCAATGATGCATCTTACATACCGGTAGGTAGTTATTGGTTAACTCAAACACAGAGATTACAAGCTGAGTCTGTGCAAGAAATGATTAATGATATTGTCAATTTATTAATTGAAATTTGACAAACTAATCCAAATTTGCTCTTTTCTAATGAAAATTTATGTACTATTTCCTGTTCATATAATATAAAATAATGTAGTATTATTTACATTGTCAATGGAATAATTTTGCATTTTAAATTGTTTGGTAAATTTGTTTTAAAACCTGAAAAAATCAGGGAAATTGGAAAAGCCTGGAAAATTTAGGGAAAATGGGCTTACTTTGAAAAAATCAGGGAAATTCAGGAAATCAGTGATGCATTTTACATAGGTTGAAAGAAATTATTAATGAATTTGTCAATTTGATGATTCTTAACGAAAATTTGTGTTCAATATCTCATCTTTATACTATAAAATAAGCAGTAAATATAGCATCCCTAACATTGGCATATTCCATATTTTTGCATTTTCAATGGTTTGGGTAATTTGCTGTAAAACCTGGAAAAGTCAGGGAAACTGGAAAATGGGCTTACTTTAAAAAAAATCAGGGAAATTCAGGAAATCAGTGATGCGTTTGTAGGTAGCTATAGAAATTTTTAATGAAATTGTCAATTCAAAAAAACAATCAAAATTTGCTGTTTCCTAATAATAGTGTGTTATATCTCCAGTTTATAATAAATTAGTAAATAGTTTAGCATTCCTTACATTAGAATATGGTATATTTTCGCATTTTCAGTGGTCAAGGAAATTTGTTTTAAAACCTGGAAGTTAGCAAAAAAATCAGGGAAGTTTAAAATTTGATCTCTGTGGAATCCTGTGTAACACCGACTGGGCAGCCATTGCAATGCCTTGTTTAGCAGTAAGAGTTGTGAAAACAACACACTGGACAGCTTTGAGCACTGGTCAAATCCATGGCTAGTTTTAATTACTTTTTTGGGACGATAGCAAATTAAGCCGCCTTCCATTAATTAAGACAATCTGTTTATTAGTTTGGACCCAGAACAAGAACACCTGTATACGCCTCATAAAATGTTATCCAGAATAGATTGTTGTTAGATAAATTCAGAGGCCTGCAGTGGTGTTTGTCCATCAGCAGTGCTGATTTTTTCTGCAATGTCTTTTAATGTCCAACAAAGTTAATTACTGAAGAGAACTCGAAAAAAAACAACAAAGGCAACCATGTGTTAACACAAAAGGCAACTAAGGTGTTGGTCCGCAATAAATGTGGGATTGCATGAGGCTGTTGTACTTGCAAATCAATGCACTGCATGCCATAAATGGACGCAATTTGCGAGTTTAAAAACCTGACACACCAAAGTGATTTAACGATTTTCAATGAAACGGATTTCTCGACAATTAGTTGACACCTTTATTGAAAAGTCCAGCCCACTCAAACTTGTTTCCTATCAGGCTTGCATCATTGGCAAGATTTCAAAACACATCCTGGAGACACTCTGGACGAATGACGTCAGTGGTTGTTGGCCTACTTTGACCTGTCACAGCAAATTTAATTATTTTTTTAATTAATAATTTCATTCTGATTCAGCTGACCATTTCTTTCACTGTTTATTAGTCATTGCTATAGCTCTCAAAAGCTTTTGCTCATCCAAGTGCTGTCATGATGCATTATTGCAGAGATGAAATGTTCAACTTCCCTGACTTTTCCAGGGTTTTAAAACATTTCCCTCACCACTGAAAATGAAAGAATATGGCATATACATGTACTAATGCAAGGCATGCTATATTTATTGCTTATTATACGTAATCAGGCGATAGAACACCATTTCATTAGGAAACAGCAAATGTAATTTTTTTTTTAAATTGACAAGTTCTTCATTAATTTCTTCCACAGAATTGATTATCTCTTGATTTTTGTGTGGACCAATAATTGGTTATGTAAAATATGCAAGTTCTGTATGAAATTTTCAACTTTCCTGACTTTTCCAGAGTTTCAAAACAAATTTCCCTGACCACCCCGACTACTGAAAGTGAAAGAATGTCATAAACCAATGAAAGGAACGCAATATGTATTGTTCACCATACCTAAAAATAGTGATAAACACATATTGTCATTAGGAGGCAGCAAATTAAGATTAGTTGTTTTCTTAAAATTACAATTTCGTTATTACTTTCTTCCACAGAATGTATTGTTATATCTCGACTTTTGTGTTAACCAATAACTGGCTATGTAAAATGTACTAATGTTTTATTTCCCTGACTTTTTCAAGGTAAAACCGTTTTTCCATGACTCTTCCCAGCTTGTCAAATTTCTCTGACGTTTCCATGAAATTGTCCAGGTTTTACAGCTTGGGGAACCAACTCACTTCTGTCCCGAGAAATTTTGCTTCATGAAGTAATTAGCAAGAATCTGATTTCCTTATCTCGATTTCTCGATAATCGACGTTCACAATTTGCCCAATGGCATTTCGCAGAAATCTTTTGTTTCCGAGAACGTGAACTTGTGAAAACAAACATTTGGCTCGATTTAAAGGAAAATGGTGATTGAGTGGGGATTGATTTGTCGAAGTGAAATCTTCATGTCACGAGTGGGAAAGGCCCGCAGGTGGCGCCATCGATACTACACCAATCAAACGTACATTTGGATACATGCTGTTGAAAACATGTTTCAACAGTTGTGACTAGTGCTATAAAATGTTGGATGAATCGCACGCACCATGAAATAATGTATCTCCAGGTTTCTGCTGGTGCACGCAAAAGCTTAATTGTTTTTTTCTTCTTAATTAGTTCAGCTGTTTAAAGATCAAATCTTTCATCCATTTTCCCCTCATAGACGCTTTATGGCAGCACCTGGTGATCGCCTCACGTTTTATGGTTTTACAATGGTCGCACGAACGTGTTTCCAACCCACTTGTTGCACACTGATTGTGTCAAATTGGACCTTGAAGCCAACGTGTTAAATACCAGTCCTATATTGGGCGTGAAATGCATGTCTCCTGTTAACTCATAATTCTCATTGGCGTACAGGGAAGTGTGAAATGCGTGAGATTCAGTTTGTGAAATGTGATTTTAATGGGTGCATAAACTCAGAGAAACATTCCATCCCACATGCATTGGAAAATATAGTTTCAAACTTTATTGACAAATGCTATTCCGAAAGCATTTTAAAATGTGTTTTTAAGCAGTTTATAATGCTTTATGGAATGCATCGTGTAATGCACGCTGTAATGTTGTAGGTCGTGTGCATTGAAGAATGTTGTGTAATGCATAATCATGGTTCATACCAAAATTTGCAACTCAATTTTCCTGACTTTCCCTGACCAAATCTGATTAATCTCCCTGACTTATCAAATAAAATGGCACGCGTAATTAAGTAACTTTATCTGCAACACTACAATTAACAATATTTTTTGTATTTTTCTGTTAGGGTGACTAGCCAGGCTGCCATAGACGAAATTTTGGAAAAATTACAAGAAATATTGGATTTTTAGTGTAGTATAATATTAATGACGATGTGAACACAATTGGTTGAAACCACTAGATCTCAAACACTGTATTTTTGAATTGCATCGTGAAATTTTCATAAGAAATGATAATGAAAACCCCGTAGGCGAAATTTTTAGAAAAAGTAGAACACAGATACAGCTTTTATAATGCTTGTCATGAGATACTTATACCAATCAAACTAGTTGTGCCACAACAAATTTCCAGACATTATGAATTTCCCTGACTTAATGGTCAAAATGCCCACATTTCCCTGACTTTCCCTGACCGCATTCAATTTCCTTGCTTTTCCCTGAAGGTATGAACCCTGATAATGTAATGTATTCTATTTGAATTGAAATGCATTTATTTTCCATGTGGGATATTAGGGATGAAACATCCTTTAGACCTGCCCTGAGAAAAGCTAAAACACTAACTGATGCATCATGGTGCAAGCAGCCTCGTGATTGTACTTTCCTTGACGGTCAATTCTTAGCATCAAGCTTGCATTGCCGATACTCTGTTACAAGAGTTTCAAACGCTTCTGACTTCCTGTATCCAATAATTCCACTGTGTTTGAAATTTGCTCGAATTTCCGTTGTCTCTGTTGGACACGATGACATCGTGGTGCATGGACACCTCGCACTGAGTCATGATTGAAGTGTGAGATAGGTGTCATGTTCTGCCATTTCCATATCCATTGAGTGAATATTATATGGACGTCATGTACGTTGAGCAATGCCAGAAACTCCATTGTCAGTGTGGTTTTGCATTGGTCAGACCTACTACAAGTACAGTATGTTTGGGGGTATTGCGTATGCACTCGCGGTATAAAACGAATGCATGCGTAAGTTGTAAGTTGAAAGCGTTTTTCGTTGGTTGTTCATCCATCTCATTCTCTCCCATTTATGGTCGCGTTGATCTACGGTCCGAGTGTTTCGGAAAACGGTCATGGGTTTCGGACGAGTGATTACCGTCCTTTTCTGTTTTCTAATGGGGAGGCGATAAAATGCTCTCCCCGCACAATGGCCATAAAGTTTTACTACACTCGATTTCGTGGAAAAGACAACAAACGGTGCACGGACGTCTGCGGTTCCCATAAATTGTGTCAGCGTACCCTTTTCACAACCTAACTTCAACACCATGGTCCTCCACGTTTTCCCATCTTATTACATAGTGGTGTTATATGCAAATGAACCCCCCCAAACGAGCCACTGGAGAGACCCAGAGATATCGATGGACTAATGTAGATCCAGTGCCCAAAATTCACGATTAACAAACACTCAAATCTGAGCATTGAAGCAGACACCATTTCAGGCATATGACAATTGTTGCATGCTACAGTATATGATTTTTAACACCCAAGAATCTGATATTTTTCAAGTGCAATTAGCTGTTTTTTTCACACGCAATTATCTGGTTTTTAAAACGTTTTTTCACATAAACGTCTTTTCAATTCGACCAAAAATGAATTTCAAGCGTATTTTCATGGACATGATTTTTTAAGATTCTTATAAATATTAGTCTTCGAAAGAGCGCCGCATGCAAGTAAAAAAATGATAAAAATAATCAAATTTTAGTACATTGTTCATGAAATTAAAGCTTTGGATGGAGGGACATTACTCAGTTTTCAGCTGGATTTCTGATGAAATCCGCATGCAATTATCTGGTTTTTTCCACATTTTTACCCAATATTTTTGAAAAAAATAACTATTTCAAGAGCTATAACGGTGCATCTTAAAATAAGGACTCGGCCCACCTACAATATTGAGAACGCCATAGGTATTTTTTTTTACAAAACTAGATCACAAATGTGGATTTCAGCTTGCTTTAATAAAAAATTGTATTGTGTAAAATTAAATATTAGTGTTTAAGAGAACGCCGTAGGCGAATTTTTTTAATTTGACCAAAAATGGAATTCCAGCGTACTTTCTTGCAAATGATTTTTTAAGACATAATGCATTATTTGTACGATTCTTATAAATATTAGTCTTCGAAAGAGAGCCGCATGCAATTTTTTGAAAGCAAATACTGATGAAAATATCAAATTTTAGTAGAAGAATTTTTATGAAATTGAGGCCCTGGATGTAGGGGAATTCCTCCGTTTTCTGCAGGTATTCTGGTGAATTTCATTTCCAATGAATTTTTTACAGTGTCATTTTTACCCAATTTTTCACATTTTTTTTACATTCTGACCCAATTTTACAAATTCGTTTATGGTGTTGTTTGGTATCATTCGCTGCATTATTACTTTTATGAGCTGAAATTCATCATTGCTGATCAAAACTTGGCCAATGTTGCGTCATCATTAATTGCTGTTTCGTAATATGGGTCCTTCATTTTTGACCTAGTTTTACAAAATATTTCGCCTATGGCGTTTTCTTCATACATTATTTACTTTTGTTTTTTTCTTATTACATTTATGAGCTGAAATTCATCATTCCTGATCAATTTTTTGACAGAAATTGAAAAGGATTTGGGTAACGATTACGTTATCATCTAAGGGGTCAGCCAAATTATGACGGCAGTGAGGAGGGGTGGCCAAATGATATTATTATTGCTACATGTATTTCATAAAATCTGGGTTGAAATCCATCATTGTTGACCCAGTTTTGCAAACAATTTCGTTTATGGTGCTTTTCACATTATTCGCTTCATTACTACTTTTATGAGCTAAAGTTCATAATTTCTGATCACTTATTTTGACAAAATGGAAAATAAATTTGGTCATTGATTACGTCATCATTAGTGGGGGGGCTAGTGATGTCATCATTGTTGTTTCATAAAATGTGGGTTAAAATCCATAATTGTTTACTCAGTTTTGCAAAAAGAAATTCGCCTATGGCATTTTTCATATTACAATTGTAGCCGCTGCGTTATGAGCTAATTTAAGGTAAGTAAGAAAGTCAGGGAAAAGACATAGAAAGTCAGGGAAAATGTAAAATTTGACCTGGAAATTTTATGATAAAAATTATTCCAACAAAATTTTGCCCATAAACTTGTTAAATCATGATTTGAAAAGATTAATTACAAATTAATTTAAAATATTTAACTTTAAAATCTCTCCATATGCTGATGAAGCCCAAGAGAAGCAATCTACATGTACAGTATGAATTTGATAATTGTCAAATTCCCTCAGAAAAGGAGCAGAGACAAAAATGAATGACATTATTGCTGTTGATAAAGAAATTGCCAAAGCTG
>JAQGAF010003093.1:0-19093 GCA_034687865.1 Kryphioiulus occultus
TGGAAAAGCGTGAAACACACTTGTCCCGTTTGCTGTGCCCCAAGCGGCTTTTTATTCTCATTGAGAATGGGTCCCGGATATGGCATACATCTAAAGGGCCACGATAGACGATAATTAGTGCTTGTGTAGAAGGAGGCTCTGATGTAGGCTTTCTGGACCTGCTGGATCGAAATTTGACATGTTTTCTTCCAGCTCTCAGCGAAAGCACTGGATATTTAATAGCGAGCAGGAGCTAGCTACTCTTCGTCTAAAAGCAAACAGAGCGTTCGTAAACCAGCATGGTACACAGAAGTTCAACGTAAGTTAGACTTTGGGTTGCAATTGGGTGATGAGCATGAGAAAGTTGCTTTTCAAGCCAGAAAACTGATGTAGATCCGTTATGTTCCTGGAAATACATGTATGTACATTTTTTTTTCATAATCATTAGAACGACAACGAAGAATTAGATAAGTATTTCCTGACAGCAGCTGAAGAAAGAACGTTTTGCAAACAATATGAACTCCACCTCAAAGATTTTTGCCGTAGGTTTCAACCTGCTATGCCTCGCAGTGTTGTGGTCAGTATACGCGTTTTTTAACCTTTTTCTTATTGCCTTTGTGAAGGCAAAGAAAGACACAGGTACCTGTCTAACATTCCGTTTTTCCCCAACAGGGCACATCTTTCAATTATTTCAAGCGTTTTTACTTATGCAACTCGGTAATGGACTACCATCCAAAAGAAATTCTGTAAGATACTATGACGCCAGACAACTTTATTTAACTTTTTCATCAATCTGATAAACTGCTTATTTTAGAGTAACGTGTGTGTATCTGGCCTGCAAAGTGGAGGAGTTCAATGTATCCATCACCCAGTTTGTTACGAATGTGAATGGAAACCGCGAGAAGGCTATGGACATAATTTTAAACAACGAGCTTCTGCTTTTGCAGCAGCTTAATTACCACCTTACGATTCACAACCCGTTTCGTCCTTTAGAGGGATTTATTATCGACATCAAGGTAAACTGAAGTTAACAGTGGTTGTAAGATTTCAAGTTGGGAAATTTAAATTGTTGAATGTGTTAGTAGTTTTCAAAACGAATTTTTAGACAAGATATCCCAGCATGGTCGAGCCACAACGTCTTCGTGCTGCCATTGACGATTTTTTGGACAAATGTTTGTTTACTGACGCTTGCCTTTTGCATGCACCATCTCAAGTATGTTTTCTCGATTCTTAATCTTTATGTAGCCTAAAGGATGGAATTGTTGTTGAACTGCAAAAAATCTGGCTTTGTTTCATAGATTGCTCTGACTGCTATTGTCTATGCTGGAGGGAAAATTCAAGAGAATCTCAATGAGTAAGGCATTGGTTTAATTTTTAAACTTCAGAATTATAGTGTGATGTAATTTCATAAAGGGCAAATAGAATAACCGGTAATTTACATGACATGCTGGCAAGACTAGCTCGGCAACTATTAATTCGTGTGTTTCTTTCAGCTACGTCACGGAAGTGCTCATGGGTTCCACTGCTGGAAAGGAGCGACTCCCCAAATTGATAGAATCCTTAAAAAGTAATAAATCCACAAAAAAAATATTCATCAAAATCGATGAAGATAAATATTAAGAACCATTTCTATATTTGTTAGAAATTCGAAATTTAGTGAAGAATTATGAGACACCCAATCGTGATCAGATTAAGGCTATCGAAAGGAAGCTGGAGAAATGTCGAAACCAAGAAAATAACCCTGATAGTCAAATGTGAGTCGCACTTCGCAAACGACAGCAGCTTGCAGTTGCACGATGCGGTAAAACCTCTTATCACCATTATTTCCAAAATTGACCAGATACAAAAGAAAAATGCAGGAAATGCTGAATGCCGAGGAAGATAGGTCAACACGGAAGTATGCTAGGATTGCAGAGGTACGTAGGAGCCAGCGTCACATAAGTTTTTACATGGATCTCCCTTAGATGAAACTCGTGATGATAATAATTAATATGTGCAATTTTTTGCAAACAGGAACAACGAATAGCAGAGGAGGAATTGGTTGGCAAGACAAAGTTGACATGAGCGATAATTGCCATATTTTAAATTAATGGAATTGTCTTCAGGTTAATGCTAATATCAACTCTGATACTTCAAAAGTTGTGTATTCAAACTCAAGTGATATTGCACTATATTAAAATTTTGAAGGAAATTGTCAGATGATTTGCTATTTCGCCCATGCTTTTGATTTCGTGCTTTTCTGATTTTTTCCCAGTTGTAAATTGTAAAGAAAAAAAATATGAAATAAAATCTAGAAAGAATTGCATTGCTCTCGAGTGACATAATTTATGGATTACCCCTACTCTTGCCCAAAGAGGGGAAAACGTCTGCTAAAGCACATTTTCTGGTGCAATCTTCGAATTGGTTTCGTTCTATCGTTGTAATTTAGTGAGTTTATAAATAAATGATGAATTTTTTAAAATGTCTAAAAAGATGTAAGCGATGGAAGTCGCCTCTACGGAGGTACGATTTTTATTTCATTTGAACTGTTCTGAGATGTACTGCAGGCTATTGTGAGGTCAAGTAATTTTGCTAATTTATTTTGTCTTAGGAGATTTCAGTCCTCAGCGGTTCCAGCCGTTAAACATATTCAAGATAAAAAATTTAGTCTAGAATCCATAAAAGCTGAATTCCCGGTTGGCAGGAAACTTCATGGTTTCACTGTCACCAAGGTAAACTATAGTTTATTTTTTCATAAATACTAGGGGATGCTCACACCTTGCAATACACACATTTCGGTTTTGGTGAACAAAAATGTCCCTATTTTCAGGTTCATGATATAGGAGAATTGCACTTAACAGCTGTAGGTCTTACTCATGACTCAACAGGTGCGGATTACTTGCATTTGGCGAGAGAGGATAGGAATAATGTATTTAGGTAAGGTGGACAAACAGTAACATGACCTATAGTAGGCACAAAGTAAATGTGAACACTGTGAAAATCGTTGTTCATGGGTAAATTAAAAGGTGTATAGTTTTAAAAGTTCCTGTATTATATTAAGTACATAACATAGTTTCTATAACAACAGTAAAAAATTTGCAAAATTAAGAGGGGCTTTTTCACACCCAAAAAAAATCATGTGCCATTCTGGTTGTTCACTTACTTTTTTGCGGTGAAAAGTCGATTGTATTTTTTTAAAGGCCCTCTTAGTTTTGCAAATGTGTTGTACTGTTGTGTAATGTACTTAATATAATACAGGAACTTTTACTCCTTTTAATTTACCCGTGAACAACGATTTTCATATTGGTCACATACATTATCGCCTAATGTATGCCTTATTTGCCTATAGTTACAGTACTTCGCTTTTGAGTTTTCGTATAGTTTTTCTATCTCTGCAAACTTATGAAATGTTGAATTGTCGTGTTATATTTTTATAGTGTGGGGTTCCGAACGGTGCCTATGAATGACACGGGAGTTCCGCACATCTTAGAACACTTGGCACTTTGTGGCTCCCAGAAATATCCTTGCCGAGATCCGTTTTTTAAAATGTTGCATCGTTCTTTGGCAACATTCATGAATGCATTTACAGGTATACTGCTGTTATTCATTTAGACGTCTGTTGTGAACCTCGACTGTGTTTTGTGCCCGAGGAGAAAAAATATATAATATTGTGATCGGGTCATAAAACGTCTTTACGTGTAGTGTAATATTGACAAAACGTTGTGGTTTCAACTGTGAATTGCAGCTAGCGACTACACCATGTATCCGTTTTCATCACAAAATTCGAAGGATTTTGAAAATCTCTTGCTGGTTTATTTGGATTCAGTGTTCTACCCTAAACTTGAAAAGCTGGACTTTTTGTAAGTTGATGTGGTTGGTTATTGGTCATTGGTCAGAATTGGACGACATAATTTACGATGAAATTCATTTTAGGCAAGAGGGCTGGCGCTTCGAACATGAATCAGTAGATGATAAGTCTTCACCAATAATATTTAAGGGTGTCGTCTTTAATGAAATGAAAGGCGCATTTGTGAGTTCAAAGTGCTGTTTTTCTTTTAAAATTGTATGTCAAGATTAAAACGACCTCTGATGTTTTCTTGATGCAGGCAGATTCTGATAGCATATTTTCACAAGCTCTGCAAAATAAGCTTCTGCCTAGTCACACTTATTCATTTGTAAGTGGCGGAGATCCCTTGATTATACCTAAGCTGTCGTGGGAACAGTTGAAGGAGTTTCATAAAGTGCATTATCATCCTTGCAATGCAAGGTAAGTAGTAACCGTTCTTTTAAATATCACACAATCTAAAACACGCTTCCCAAATCCTAAATGAAATTAATTCTCATAAAGTTGCATTCTGTTAAATCTTTGAAGGTTTTTTACATATGGGGATTTTCCTTTGACCAACCATTTGCGAATAATTAACGAACAAGCCCTTGCTAAATTTGCTCGCATTCCAGTAAACACTGCAATTCCAGATGAAAAGAAGTGGACTGAAAATGCAAGTTATAGCAGCTGTTGTATACCTTATCTCCTGCTTAAATGTTTTTAGTTTGTGTTATTTTGTTTTCTATTTTTGTAGATAAAACATGAAATTTCTTGTCCATTTGATCCTCTCGTACCCAACATGGAGAAGCAAACTACTGTTAGCATCAGTTATTTATTAGGGAGGTAAATAGAAAATGCAATAATAGTCAAGAAAAAACTTTCATTTCTGATGTCAACTCATTCTGTCCTGTTTTTTGAAAATGACAGCATTACAGATAGTTTTGATGTCTTTGTAATTTACGTCCTGTCGGAATTGCTAATCGACGGTCCCAATTCTCCATTCTACAAATCTCTCATGGAGCCTAATATAGGAGCTGGTCTTTCGCCTTCCTCAGGGTCAGATGCCTTATAAGATCAGTTGTTTTAAGTTTTCAACATTAATTGTGATGTAACATTAATATAACGCTTGCACTATGCATTTTAATGTGCACATGCAGGTGTAATAATTATACAAAGCAGGTCTACTTTTCTGTGGGGTTAAAAGGGATTCATCCCAATGATACTCAACAAGTGGTTGATATTATTGAAAGCACAGTGGATGGCATTATAACGTAATACAGGTTCTATCATAAATTTTGAGTTTTGCTTATTTTCGATGATTTTTGAATATACATGTATGAATGTTATTGCCAGGAATGGATTTTCTAAAGAGAGGATCGATACTATACTTCACAATATTGAGCTTAACGTCAAGCATCAGACATCTAATTTTGGATTATCCTTGCTAATGGTAAAAATATTTCAATATTTCCAATGGTGTTTGTATATATTATAAGATTCGCTGTAAATTGTGCTGAATTTTAACTATGCAAATAATTTTTGACATGTTATTTCAAATTAATAGATTTTTTGCAGTTCAAAATCATTGATTTGGATTCAGAACTTTGTGATTTATCTGTGACTCAATAGGGCTTGTATCCCATATGGAATCATGGTGGAAATCCAATTGAAGCCCTTGCCATCAATTCAATAGTTCTCCAATTCAAAGAAAAGCTGATGGAAGACCCATATTTCCTTCAAAATAAAGTGAAACAATATCTTAAGGTAAGAAGGAGAAAACTCAGTACACTGAGAAACTTCAGATGGGAATGTCTATGAAATAATAAGTTGCGCTTTTCAAGGATAATAAGCACAAGCTTATCCTTACAATGAATCCAAAAGATGATTATGAAATCCAAAGAAAAGTGGCTGAAGAATTACTTTTGAAAGAAAACTTGGCACAGCTTGATGCAGAGCTTCTTCAAAATGTTTATGACCAAGGTATACACAATAGCCTATAGGTATAGACTGAAACTTTGCCATTGTGTGACTAGCGTATAATTAATCAAGGGTGGGCATTTGATAGGTGTGGCCTTGCGGAAAAAGCAGGATGAGAAAGAGGACCTAACCTGCTTGCCATCCCTGAAGTTGTCAGATATAGACCCACACATTCAACGAACTGAGTTGCAGCAGTTGGACATTGGTGAGGATTGATGTGTGGTTTCAACTTTAAGCTGTTTCTCTGAGGGATGGAGGATGTGCAGTGGACCCAACTATTTTATTTGATCCACGTGAAAATTCCTTATTAGATGGAGTGAAAACTCAGCTAACACCCCAGCCAACCAATGGTCTCACATATTTCAAAGGCATACTAAGCACCAAGGGCTTGACAAAAGAGGAAAAGGAACTACTACCTCTGTTTTGTCATGTGCTCACAAGGTACATTAAACTAAGTATATAGTTTTCTAAAAAATGTCAACTACTACTTTTTTGTTTGTAGAGGATCCACCGGGCTTATGCTTTTGTCAGCACTGATTAAATTTCCAACACATTTCAGAATGGGGACCAACTCTATGGACTATAAGCAGTTTGCACAGATGGTGGATTTGACAGCAGGGGGCATGAGTGCTTCGACTCATTTGTGTTCCCATCCAGTTTCCTCCAGTGAATTTGAAGAGGTATTCTTGTCAACAAAGAGTATCAATTGCGTTCTCAATAGACATGAAAAACAGGCTGTGATGAATTTTTGTGGTTTGTCTAGGGTATTTTACTATCTTCATATTCCTTGCTGAAGAACACTGAAGCAATGATGTCTATATGGAGTGAACTTTTCCAAAGGTACCCACAGAATATATTTAGCAGCCTCAAATCGAGCTTTCTTCAAAGCTGCTATAAGTTTGATACCAAATTCGTTTTTAGCATAAATTTACTTGATGTCGCTCGTCTACGGACTCTAGCTAGCGAACTGGCAACGCAGCTGGCCGTAGGGCTTCCTGAAAATGGCCATCATTATGCCATGACAAGAGCTGGAAGTGTGATGTCAGAGATTGGTTATCTGAAGGAAATATATTCAGGAGTGGATCAAGTAAGGAAGATAAGAAGTTTAAGGCTTTTTATTCCATGTAACAGTTAACTTGATGGGACCTCATATTTGGTTTACAGATCAATGTGATGAAAAGGATAGTGGAGATGGAAGATTTGTCAGCATTAGCTAAACAGCTCCAAAATTTAGCGCTGAAGTGCATGAGCAAATCTAATCTCAGGTTAGAAAATTGAGAAATTAGTTTGAAAAACAGACTGGATTCCTGGGATACAGTAGTTTTAAAATGCATGGCGTCCATAAATTACTTATTCGTTTTGCATTTCAAAGATGTCAAGTTTTTAAACAAAAATTTCTGACATATGGGTTCATTGTAGAGTTTCACTAAATACTGTTGCTGCCAGCATACAAACGTCCACAACAACTCTTGAGCGTTTTATCAAAAACTTGCCAGATTCTCCTTCTAAGGATTCAACACAGGTAAGCATAACGTTTATCAATAAGCTGAGATTCTAACATTGCGGTTAAATAATTGTATCAACTTTTGGCAGATGGACAGGTTTGTTCCAAGGAACTGTAAGCAGCATGTCATCCTCCCTTATCCAGTTGGTTTTGCAGGAAAAACCTATCATGCCGTGCCCTTTTTACATGAAGATTTTGCCAAGTGAGTGAAGAGCCAAATTTTCTTCTTATTTAGGTCTACTCTACATTCACTTCGAACTAATTTCCATACTTCACTTTTATTAGTTGATTACTTGACTTGAATTGAACACATGGTGTTACTAACTTTCCATTCTTGTTTCAGGCTGCAAATATTATCTCGACTACTATCTGCCAAATTCCTCCATAGAGAAATCAGGTCTAAATAGTTTCCTTATTCAATAATCAGTCTTACATGTTGCATTTTTTTATAAAGGTTTATTTGTTTTTAGAGAGAAAGGCAGTGCGTATGGCAGTGGAGCAAAAGTACAGTCTGGCTTACTGACGTTTTACTCATACCGGTACAACAGCTTATTGTCAATAATTGTTATAATTTAATCCTATCAGGTAGTATCTGAGAAAGAAATGCTTTATCTTCCCCAGAGATCCAAATAACTTGAATTCTTTGAAAGTTTTCAACGATGCAGCCGATTGGGCTTTGCATAGTCCAATGTCGGAACAAGATATCGATGAAGCAAAGTTACAAGCATTTTCAGAGGTTTTGTCACGTTTTGATCGTCTTGATATTGCATAGCACAATTTTTGATACATGCGAAAAAGATTAGTGGGTTACTTTCTCTATGATACATCCAATGATAAACAATTTAGTGAATAAGCAAAACTGTACCGCTTTCAGAATGTTAGGAGAGAAAAAAAGTGTTTTGCCAAAAGCATACATAACTTTGTTCATTTCACAGCCAGGAATCAAATTCCTAACTATTGTGGAAATGCTTAGGCTACTCAAATTGTGTCTCCCCAATTGATTTATTATCAGATTTCTCCCATTTATGTAATTCTGAGATTCGAGTACACATAGTGTCTGCTTCATAACTTTCTTATTTCTCGTCAACCAATATCTTTAGATCGACAAGCCCATAGCACCTGGGGACAAAGGTCAAGCTTATTTCCAGCGGGGAATATCTGATGATATGATAGAAATGTATAGAAAACAGTTGTTGTCAGTCACAGCCAAGGATTTGCTTGATGTAACAAATAGGTAAGTCCATGACAAATCTGTGAAAGGGCACCAAGAATTCCCCTTCAAGGAACCTTTGACTTGCATTTGCAGATATATCAAGAACTCAAAGTTTTCTGGAGAAGTAGTTCTAGGACCAGAAAATCCAGAAACTTGTGCATCTGAATGGGAAATTTTCAGATAATTTATAATAATTCAGTTTAGGAAATCAAATTTTCCATGCTTTTCCTTTGTTGTGAAATGACGGATAGTAATTGTAAATAAATGATACTTTACTGAATAATTATATTAGCTGATTTCCCTGAATTTATGGAGGTTTTAATCACGTTGCTTCCAAATGAAGATCAGAATGTGGATTCATCAATCTCTAACAATTACGCCAAAAAATAGTTTAGGAGACATAGCCTGGAAGAAGGGAAGCATTGCTTTTCTTTTACTAATCTTTTACTTACACGTACTTTTTGGACTTAGTAGGCTATAATGTATATTTTTCCAAACATGTACTTCTATTTTTCGGTTTATTTTTGCATAAAAAACAATACAGTATATAAAAGAATTTGAGCATGACAATAATTGTACTTTACTATTTCCGCATTAATGATGCACGTGAATATTGTACTCGTAATATTTTCACTATTAAAGCAATTACATAACAGTACCAATATCATAACTTAGTATTTTGGACGCGTTTTTAGTGTTTTTTGTGGCAAAATAACTGAAGGTTTATAAATAAGTGCATCTAGTCAGGGGAACCAAACTTTTCGAACTGCGACATAACCACAACCCACACTGAAGCACCAGGAGCGATTATAAAACTGGCACATGAAAACGACACCAGTTTCGGGTCCGGCGCCCACATAGGGGACATATGGCTAACGCATGAACATCATATAAAGAGCACAACGTTATCGTGTGTAATGATAGCGACTTGACAGAAACAAGTGTGAAATGAGTGACGTGATAGCAACAATGATGCTGCCCACGTACTCATATAAACTAAAATCATCATTGGCAAACCAAAGCTGCATTCCCACATCTTTACATCATGTCATTGTCATGTTCATTGTGTCACTGTCGTGCTACTTACGCGATGCTCACGCATTTGCCATATGTCACCTATGTGGGCGCCGGACCCAAAACGGGTCTCATTGTCATGTTCCAATTTTATAATCACTCGGGTTGCTTCAGTATGCACCGCGCCTTAGATTTGGGTTGACAATTATGACAAGGGATAGAATGTGAATAATAGGAATAAATAGTAGTGATCACAAACAACTAACTTTCGTCAACTGTTTCAGCTGGGCGAGGAGAAACCGAGTTCATGGGAGCATGCCATCCTAGCTTTTCTCCATTCCAACTGAGTAAACCATGAAGAACGTATTAAGACAGGATGACCAGCTTGGGGATCGATCCCATGCCTTCCTTTTGGAATGTTTGATTTCAGGGGAAAACAGCTTCAGATTGCAATATTGATTTAGAACGGTGCAAAATGGCACCGATAAACGTAATCTGTTTACAATAGCAGCCAGATGTCAGAAAAAGTGATGGTTGAGCAACTTGAGAAAGCTCGTTGTCACAAGGGTTTTAAAAGTATTTACGACATGATAAAAACTAGTACAAATTATTTTTACTCGAGGGTATTCGAGCTTCTCAATAATTTTTAAGCAGGCTTCATTGCGCCGATTTAAATAGTACCTTCAGTGCCTTAATATTGCACTAATTTTAACGTTATCAAAAATTAGTGGCCAGTATCTTTAATTGGCAGTTTTCATTTAAAACAATTACAATGTGGCTCAGTTTTTTATAAAATTGATTGGGCAGCCATCAGCAGTTTAAAATTATATATCACACCCCCAATTCAGTAGTTCAACAACTCAGAAAAATTAGTATATAGAAGGCAAGTTTTAGAAGTGTCAAACCTGCCAACCCTACGAAAACAAAAATGTGGTTATTTTTCTTTCTGAAAGAAGATCATCTCCCTTGATGTACTGGAGATCGACAATTTTTGAGTTGTATCACAGCTGTAGCAGGGGTGTGATATATGGCAATATTCAACTAACACTGTTAAAAATTACTTTTCTTAAAAACTGTAAAAATGATTGAAGGTAAATTAGGGATCTTACAAATAGGAGAAAATCACCACTAGCTTCTTTGAAGGAATTTTTAAAAAGAAATCTCAGCTAGTATTGTTGATCAAATTTTTGGTGTGCTTAAAACAGGACTACTCATCAAGCAACAATTCGTATTGTAATAAAATGCACATTTTCCAAAAATGTGTAGGCCTATGTGTATTTTGAAAATAAAAACATTTGCTACTTAAAATCCCGGAATACTTTATGCAATCCTTTAAAATTTCTACGTTTTCATCACCAAATGTTGATGATTAGCCCTTATTGGCTGTACTTTAGTATTGTCCCTGCTCCAAATGCATATATGCTATGTTTGAACTCTTCTAAATAAGTAAAGTTCAATGACACCCGAGCCAGCCATTAGAATTTATCCTTAGTTATTTTTGGGTGCCTCTTTTTGTTTTTGTGCTTTGTGTCCTGAAGATTTAATCTTTTTTTACATATAACATTATTGGACTGGGTATTGCATCTTTATCTCATGAAGGATACCAATGAATGGATCCATTTTCTGTTCCACAATTTCCTTCCTCCAGAGTAACTCACACAGGTGCATTGCCAGTTGCTCATCCTTTACTCCTCTAGCCAATCTCTTCCTGAGGGGCTTCCAGTTGGAAACCATGTGAGTGTTAGCACAGGTCTCTGGGTCCACTAAGCGATACTTGTTGTTGACTGTGAAGAGTATAAACCCATGTTGGTCTAAGTCGTTGTAGCCCCTCCAGCAGTCAGTTACTATGGTTGTTCCAGGAATTACATGCTTCTTGATGAGTTCTTCGAGAGTGGCTCTATCGCATTTGTTATCGGGGCAGATTTCTAGTCTGAAGCCTCCCTCATTGTCGATCATACCTAGGATCCAGTGACCGTCGATCATTCTGCCCTTGTTGTATTTCCTACGGCCTATCTTGCATTCGGTTATCTCGACTATATGGCCTTCTCCTCCAATTTTACACTCGTCATACTTGCGATCGAGTGCGTCCATACAGATCTCTCTGCAGTAGGAGTACCACTTTGATACTGTCTCTGGTGAGGTCTGTTCTTCTTGTCTTGAGGTCTCCCTGATAGCTTGCTCAAAACTCATCTTATTTGTGAAGGCGTATATCAGGAGGACTGCTGTCATGGGACTGATCTTAGCATGTTCAAAAAATGTATTCCTTGTGAGTTGCTGCTCATATTGACCCCCTGAACCATGCATTCTTTGGCATCTGAATCGGCCCATGCCGTGACAGTTCAAGTTTAGTTTCATTTCTTCCTTGCACTTGGGACAATTCTTTGATCGAGGAAGTAGTTCTTGCTCCATGAGCCATTCTATACACGTTTTCTTTTCTTGAAGGACTGCTCTAGTAAACCTATAGATGTTCCAGTTAGTAAGTAGCAGTCATTCTAACTAGAGAAAGTAAAATTCGAACCGTGGTCTTCTTAGCCTTAAAGGGATATACTTTAGTATAGTCCCTGACTCCATTTTTGTAAGCTCTACTCTTCCATACACATTTTTCATTTCTGACACATATTTACATGCAGTATGTGCGTCAGAAATGAAAAATAACAAAGTTACACCTAACCTACCATAATGTAATACAACCAGAAAATCGACGTCAGGAAAATTCCCGACACTTAGCAGATATAAATATACAAAAAAAAATTGTTTGGAGCAGGGCCTCTACTAAAGTATACCCGAATGAAATTCCATTTTAGTAACAACGAACTTTGTGCAATATCGGGAGCAGAGAAACCACAATTGGATAATAGAAAATTGATGGTAATTCAGTAAAACTCACTTTGCTGGTGCTGGCATAATCATCATCGATGTTTCCCTTACGTGTTTGTATGCTCTGTAATGCCGGGATTGCCAACAGGCAAATAAGCCCCACATGCTGTCTGACCAATTGCTCCTCTCTCTGTTGTAATTCTCAAACTGCTCCAAAAGAAACAGGGCCCTAAGGCATCCAGCTTTGGAATCATGCTCGATGCTCATGATGTTGCGTGATACATCATACATTGTTCGATGCTGGTCCGGGTTTTCTAGCATCTTTTTTGCAGTCTTCTTGCCGTGGAAAATCCAATTTTGATCAACTGTAAAAAAAAACATTTTTCAAAATCCATTCTTTGTCCAATTTCCTTTGAATTTCTCAAATTTTCCGAGCATCTAAAATAAACCAGTTTTCCCAACTTGACATTTGTATTTAGATTTCGTAACAGCCTCTCATTTTTCAATTAAAGCTAGGGCTTCTAAAACTGAAAAACAATTTTCTCGAGCATCCTCATTCACTTTAATATTTATTCAACAACTATGTTGCTAACATTACTTCAAATTTTGGACAGCATGGAAAATGGGCACATGAGCCATTAGACAAAAATGTTATGCAGCAATGAGAGTTAAGTTTGGGCAAACGTGGGTGAAGTCGACTAAATTGACATTTTTAACAGACACATTGGAAGAAATTAGTTATTGACGTTCAATTACCATTCTTTCGGCCGTCACGTCTATGGATGCAACGTAGAGCAATAACATCACATTCTAAAATTTCCACCCTTTGCTGCAAGTTGAGAATGTCCTCGGCGCAACACTCAGTAGTATTTCTTGTTGCCGCATGATCGATATCATTATTCACGCTACTGCCAGCCACAACATTCCCTCTACCTTCAGGTGCATCATCTTGGTACGACTGAAGTTGTTGTTTCAATTTGCTCGCTATTTCCTGTAAGTTCAGCATTTCTGGTTCGGTATGGGACGGCAAAGTTTCTTCAGTTTCAACCCCTCTGTCCAACGAATTCCTTGTTCTTGGTCGTATGTTTCGCTAGTAGTAATCAATACAAAAACTAGTCCTAACAAAAAGTAAAAAAGTTATCCTCGTTTGTTGCCCTGGACCAGCAGGCCATCCGAGAACAAGTGGCGCCCCCGCTTTGCCAAATCAGGTTAGGGGCAGCCCATAAATCGCGTGCTACTTCAAAGGAGACGGATGAATTTTGTTGACCAAATTCTCATTTTTTCTGCTGCCATACGAGCAGAGGTCTCACTATTGTAGTAACTTTGGTTTAGATTAATTTTCGGTAACTTCTTTTAACCCTTGCAAAAAATATACAAATTACTGGCACACAAAAATAAGAACAATAAATTATCCAAATGTTTCGCACATTTTCAGACGAAATTTACCTCTGTTGCTTTGTAGGTTTTGTGCCGAGGCTCATCCCACGTTCGAAGCCTCACGTTTTAGAGCTATGGGAATAACTGGGGTTGTTTGGCACAGAGAACATAACTTCTTTTAACCCCTTGCATAAAATGTTTCTCACCAGTGTACTTCGATGATCTAGAAGCTGAAGTCATATACAGCGTCGACGTCTGGAACTTCAAGTATTGAAGTAGTCCTACTTGGAAGGCTGAACACGGAAACTCGTTCGTTCACTCGTTCTTGTCAAATGCAGTAGCTCGATCGGTGTTCGGAGCGGTGTTCGGAGCATAAGTGCACATTGTCCATTTCGCCTCTCAGTGATGTGTTCTGATTTTTCCCGAGAAATGTTTTTTTTTTTTGCAAAATCTTTAATATACTCACTTTAGATTTGTGATAAAATTGACTAATGCACCACGGATCACGTTATACTGGCGAAATTATAAAAGTATCATCGACGTTGAAGAACGGCTTCTTCGCAATTTCACCTGCTTCCAGGCCAGTAGTCTTGTTCTGGTGTAGCCCCTGCATGCAGCCTACGCTGTAGGGTTGGTCTCTATGGAGAGAACTGTCGGTGCAATAGCGTTACTTTGCAGTTTCACATACGTATTAGAGGCCCTATATACTTATCCCGTCTGAAGCGCCATCAAACGGCGTTATATTCCTATCGTTGGAAAAGCGTTACAACACTTGTCCCGTTTGATGCACACCAAGCGTCGTTTTATTCTCACAGAGACATGACATCTGCACGGACCTGTCTAAAAGCGAAGAAGCGCCATAACTTCAATCTGCATTTTGTGATTTATGAAAGCACCCTTCATCCATCATACAGTCCTCTTGGCCAATCTACATCAGGCAGCCCATCCACAGTAGTGGAGCACCAACCTCACTGGCTCATTCTGGAGCCCTCCGCTGGAAAGGAGAATACTAATCTAATCTACATGTATTTTAAACACTGCCACATCAAACGAGCTAATTACTGTTTGCTCCATAAATGTGCTATTACTATATCACTCCTATATATGCAGTTTGTTTATTTAAAAACGAAAATCCCTGCACATATAAAATATAAAACAAGCATACTCGCACTATTAGCAGCCTCATATCGAACATACATTTACTTACAAACAAAGAAATCATCTGCTTCACCTGAATAATATAACATTCCCATGTCATCACATTAAAGTATTTCCAGGACTTGGAAGATTTAAAATTTTTGAGCGCATCATATACTTGTATGCATTGTCGTTCCGGCAGCGCCACTTGGAGAAGAGGCGCATCATGCTGCCCGACCACTGTGTGCTTCGCCAACGACCATGATTATCGAACTGCTCCAAAAGGAACAATTGTAGCACGCCACCTGGTGGGATGACGTACTATGATCGAAGAGTTCGGAGATGTGCGAGAAATGCGCGGGCAAGTTCAAAAAGCATCTGTCACGAGTTGCTGATGACGCGAGTGGAAGATGGAGTTTCCGTGTCATACGCGACTATAATGTTAATTGTTCTTACCGTTGCAGTTGCCGTAGTTGAGGGAGACGGAGAGGCTTCTTCAGATGACCGACCGATGGGTAAGCGTGACGTTGGGTACAGCTGCTGATCAGACAGGTATCCTTTATGGTCGCGAAACTCATCTATCGATTAGTGATTGTAGCTTGTTGGAGAATAAAATTATCATTCACTTGGAATTAAGTATCTTAAGGCTTTAATTACTCAGCTAACATTAATGATTACAGAGGTGAATCCTACAATGCAATAACAATGAATAATTTGGAGTTCAGCTTGAACTCGGCTGAGTAACGTATCCTATGAATATCAATGTATCAAAAATCGTGAGGTAAAACACTTTAAGAACTGTAACAATTTTGCATCAAAATTTTAGTGTACAGAACATAATTGTGGACTGGATCAGTTCGATCTACAGTCAGGACTGCCAGGGCTGTGTTTTTAGCCAGTATTTATACAAAAACTAGTGGCTAGTCCAGGTCAATTGACCAATGGCAATATACATGGTGCAACACACTTTCATAAGAAAAATAGCAATAATCAAGCACTTTTCTGGGTATATAACATTGCACAACAAGGGTCAATAACAATTCTAGGAATCAAATATTGCGCAACGCAAGAAACTTTAATTCTTGGAGAAAACTCCTTAAATTTGACCGTTAGCTGTCATGTGGGAGAAACTCCACATGGCCAGCTGATGGTCTGTGACATCATAACGCGGTCAGGGAATCACCCTGGCGTTAGATTACGCCACCTTCAGCAAGACAGCAGTGCTGTCCCTGCCGGAATAAATGATAAAATACTCGCAACGGTAAAAATATCATATAATATGCCTCATGCTATTGATTTGATTTGAGTTGTAAGTATGATTGAAGAGCGAATTTAAAGGACATATACAAAATAGTGCTAACAAACAGGTGGAATGTAAACAGAAAAAACGCAGTAGCATATCCCAAATAATCAGTGACAAAATAAGTAACGAAAAAAGTAGTAATTACACACAGTTGAAAAATAAGGGTACACCATCAAATAATAAAATGATGGAGAGATGTGAGGCACAGAAGAGGGGGACACATGTAGGGGGTAGCATCCACAGCAAACAAACCATAGAACATTCCCTTGCACACGAAAATCAAGTGGATATTTCAAATAATACAAAAAATCATACTTACAACTCAAATAAAATCAATAGCACACTGCAATCTACTGCTACACAACAGTATGCATTACCACCGGTTTTCGCTTTCCCCCCACCCCCGTTAACTTTCTTTCAACCTCAACCTTCTCCAATATTTAGTCACTTTTATCAGCAAAACACTAGTCTGCCCCCAACATGTACCCACCTTTTTAATCAGAGCGGGCAAATAAACGCTTTAGCATGCAGCAATTTGAATGGCCCGCCTAAATACTAAGTGCCTCGCAGGTGAAGCGTCATTAGCTGACTTTTGGCGCTGCAAGCGGATGTAGGTTTGTTGCGCAACTGCCAGGGGAGATATAACTTGTCGTTTTGCTTGCTATGTTCTATTTTTCGCTGGATTCGAATGCGGCATGGCTGAACCGGTTTGAGCGTGCCTTTGAATTGTTTTTATCAAGATTTTTATCATGGCTTTCGCTTCGGCCATCATGAAGCAGTCACTCCCCTGTTTTTAATAAGTTTTTAATATGTATTGTAAACGATGCGCACATTCCATTGACGAGCTCTCGACCATGGGAGTTAAGATGAAAATAACGTTTACCTAGAATTGTGCTTAAGTAAGTAAAAGATTCCTGTAAGGTTAACTTTAAAAGCCTTTTAAAAAAAATCTTGTTAAAATGTTGCTTACCGCACTTATCTTTAGTTAATTGCTTGGAGCTGTTGACCTCGCATTTTCCATCTTGTACTTGGAGCTGTGCTCTATGTGAGTAACAAAATATGGTGTTGATTATGACTAGTATATAATAGAAAAAAATTGTTATCGTTATTTTACCTAATTGGAAACCCTGTTGAGCGTATGGTGGAAAAAATTTTATACTGAGAATTTAGTTGCAATCTAAAAAACGCAACATATATTAATGGGAGAAAAATTGGGGGAGATTGTTGAACCCCCCATCATTTGTTAATATTGCTGCTCGTCTTATTTATTTATATAAAAATCAATAATTTGTATAGATCTATATTTGCCTGAGGAAGGCCCACATTGGCCGAAACATTGCAATAAACTACGTTGGACCGATCTACCTGGAATAACATTTTATTTACGCCGGTCAAGAGTTCGAAGGAATGTATATTTAAGGTGAATAGTTTATTTTTCTCTAACGAATAACTGTAATTGTAACTGAATGTGTAGTGGGGGAAGCGGGAATAAAATCTGGTACACCATTTGACCCCTATCAATGATCTCCATGACCATGAATCATTGTTAAATGCTGGTGCCCTAAATAGCACATGTGAGCGCCCCAAATTTCCACACTTATACCAGTACGTAGACATACATGTAGAGGTCATTGATAGGGGTGAAATGGTGCAAACGATTTTATTCTCGCTTCCCCCACTACATATACAGTTACACTTACAGTTATTCATTAGACAAAAATAACTTATTCGCCTTAGATATCTTTATTTATTAAATTCGCATATTTTACAAAAAAAAACAGAAAACATCAAAACAAACTTGAATTTGCACAAAACTTAAATTTCTGAACAATACGCCTATAGCAAAAGTGATGTTTTCAATCAAGTCTTTACTTTCATATATAATTCCTGATAATTAGGGGCTGGCACATACATGTACAGTATATTCCAGAGACATTATACATTGTGGCCCAAATTTCTGTATTTTAGTGTGCCAACATAATATAATGTTGATCCTGATGTCTGAAAATCACGCATAAGTTATGTGATATAAAGTCTCAATTTGCCACAAACTAATTAGATTTCTAATGAACAATAAATGCAAGAACAAAAAGACTGGTAAAATGACTAAATGAAGGGAAATGCCGACATGCACGTGTCTGAATGACGTAATATTGTAATGCTCACAAAAATAAGAAAATTTCAAATCATGACAGGTACAAAAAATCAAACCGAACCAAATACATGTACTTGCTGGGAAAAAGGACAGCTCTGAAATTTACACTATTTTAACCAATTTCTGTCGTCATGGGCATATTTCGACTTCGGAATGTGGAAATTCATTTTACTTTTTGATTAAATTTTAGGAACTATTTGTCGTCATCAGCTAATCTTAATTATGGAAATTCGCTTTCGCCTAAGTTGTTATTTTTTCTCAATTTCTCACATTTTTTGCTATTTTTCATTCCTGAGAAACGCTATGTGTTCCTTGACGAATTTCGAAAATGGTGAAATGGTTGGTGAAATGGTTCCCAAAATCAGTGCCTTAAAGCTTGAAAATCTGCAAATTCCAATTACTCCCCATTTCACACCTTTTCCCCTCACTCCATTTTTGTGAAGTTTTTTACGTAGTTTTTTGCATGTATTCCTTGTCAGGTCAGCCAAAAGTCAAGGGACAACTTGGAACACCATGGCAACGTGTTGCCATTGATTCTCCACTTTTCTTTGTCCCTGGCAGTTTTGACTGACCCAGGGCCTGGAATCCGGCAGTCACTTGCTGGATTCTAGACCCTCCACTTGTGGCCAATTTTCCTGCTTGATTTTTCTGTAAAACTCTATGAAAGGTAAGTCAATTTCACCTCTCAGGAAGACATCCCTCTCCAACTCATCTGAAAGGTAAGTTTTATTCACCTTACACACTTAGTCATGTAACTCGTAATTTCAAGGTACATTTCTCCAAAAAACCATCAGGTAAAATTTGGAGTCACA
>JAQGAF010003094.1:0-19092 GCA_034687865.1 Kryphioiulus occultus
GGTAAACTTTTCAAAGAGATTCATGCTAAGAGCTTCCCGTCTTGAACTCAAAGTGTCCCACTGGAGACATTTGATCAGTTTTGATATTCCAAAATGGACGAAAATGTCGAAAGTCTGCCTGTACACCATTGCCCCCTTGTTAGAAAATGCTCTCTATTAATGCAATTTTAGCTCAAAAGGACATTTAGTGGTTCCACAACCCATACCCGCCAGAACTTAGTTCGGGTGACTTTTCTATAATCTAAATTGAAAATCCACTTGAAAGGTCACCATTTGGGCAATGTGGACAACAGTCAGAAAGTGTGACCGATCAACTGAAAGAAGTTCCACACCAAGTTCTGTGTAGCTTCTCAAGGTGATAACTGAATGAGATAGCACCCATTTGTAATAAATGGGTTAATAATACAAAATAATAAATACATAGTTTTATAAAGACAGTCTTATTACATTTATGCCACGTTTTCGTCTTCAGTAAAATTTCCGAATGACCCAGACGTCAATTTTTTTCCTTCCGGAATGCGTCCCCATTGCACGCCACAGCGCCCAGCTTCACCTTAACGTCTTTTTCAGTTTCATCTTGGGTTAAAAGTGGATTAATGGCCGCCCGAAGAGCAACCTCTGTCGCGGCCAAAGTAGGACATCTTCAGATTTTCGCTTCAAAAATCAAATTAACTCCGCCATTTGTTGCAGCCGAGCTATAGCTGCCATTCGCAGAATTTCGCATTAAAGACGTTGCTTTGTAGTTCTCGGAAAACGTCCCCATCGAAACGAGATAAAAAAAATCGAGCCAGCGCGAGAATTCGAGTAGCAATAACAATAATGACGCTACGTTTCGAGAGATAAAAACTAAAATTGAAAAAGCACTTCGGTGTCACAAAGTGTCAGAAAACAGGAGAAGAAAAAAAGCGTGTTCCAGAGATGGCCGTTATTGACTTTCGGCTGCCAAACGCGCTCCATAAAACCGAAAACACCGGATATGTTCCGAAAAACCTTGATTCTCCAAATCCCTGTGGATTACAGTACTTGCTTTTTGTTTAAAGGCCATTTGATATGACCAATTGGGAGATATCTCGGAAACTAACTATGTTAGAACTGTGCCTGTGAGCTAAGCGTATTGCTCCCAAGCCCTGGCCAGTGACAAATTAGAATGAACGGTTTGGCGAATTAAGCCCACATTAAGACCATTTACGTGAATTTTTAGCTTCCTCCAAATAACTCAGAAAATGAACGCTTCCTGTATGGTCGATGCCATGGACAGCAGAAAATCTCCCTGGAAACGACATGCTGGGGAAAAAAGGCCATGGCAATGCTTAAACGAGGTGTGAAATGGGCATCCGAGCATAAGACCGCAAAGTGGAGCTAATAAAAGACCTAATGACCAGATGGAACGGTCACTCGGAAGGCTATGAATGGCAAAAGGCCGAGATTTGGACAGCGGAAGGCAGTAACGTCAGTCTCGGAAATGAGAAGTCTCGTCCAGCCAACATGGCCGACGTCCAAAAAAAACAGCGCAATGAGCACTAAGATGGCCGTCATCTTTGCACTAATTTTGCCATCCGTTGACTTATCTTAAAACTTAAAATGGCCACCGTTGCGGTGCCAATGAATACGGACGCCACCTGAGTCCCAAGATGGCCGTCTGGCATTTCAGCTTCACGGCCGACGAGAGGAAGCCGTAAGGCGAAAATTGTGTCGAACACAAAGAAAAGTGTGCCGCGCCTGAATCCAAATGAGCATTTCCAAGAAGATAAATTTCTGGGCAAAACATAAATCCCAAAGATGCCTCGTTTTTTTACTTTTCCTTTTTCCTCTCCTCGCATGCACGGTCGTTATCTGGGTTTTCATTCTTACTCCCCCGACGTCATCATTGTTTGCTTATTGTAGCCAACAATGGCCCCTTTCCCCACATTCCTTTTCGAGGCTAAATATTCCCATTTGGAGACGAGGAGTAAGTGAGAAGCGAAACAGACTCAGGAATTCAGCGGAAAGTGAGACAACAACGGTTGCCGTGGCGACGCATCGAGAGGAAAAACATCGGACTTTAAAGTACACATTCTCCGCGGATTTCTACAGTAAAATGCAGCATTTCGAGCGAACACCCAAAAGTTGGCGTTGGTTTTGATGCCATGGCATTCGCCATGTTGGAACTCATCCTCAGTAGGCAAGAAAGATTACTAAGTCTGGCCCGCCAAGGAGTTTATTCTATCATCTCTCAGATATCGTTTGAAAATTAATAAGAAAATTGAGTTTAAAATTAAGCAAACAAAAAAAATCAAAATGGATCGTAAAGCCAAGCAAGTCAGTTCCCACAGCTTAGGAACCCAATATCCTTGACTTTTACAGGTTAAAATTTTTATTATCCCCTCACCTTTAGCATTTCCCCATCGACCAACTTAAAATCAATAGTACCTGCCCTTTAATATAAATAATGCTTTTAATCAATATGGTCATTGAGTATGACTATAATCAGTGAATTTGAATATTAAAGGAATTCACACAACATAAATGTATTAATGCACTTTTTTAATTTGGAGTTTTAATTAGGTGTACTCAGATCGGAATTTTCTTTAGTTTGGCAAATTTTGATATTGCCATAATAAAGCCAAACAGAAGGAATCCAATCCCCCATATTTGAGTTTTCATTCAATGTACAAACGGTAACTTTACCTAAAACATACTGTACATCACACGCCATAATCCATACACATGTATGAAATATCCTGGATTGAAATTGTAATTAAAAGTTGGAAATCCCCTGACATTTAAAAAAAATTCAAAATTCCCCTACCTTTCCCAGGTTTCCCAGTCAGTCAAAATCCCCTGACTTTTCCAGGATTCTCAGATTCTGTGGGAAACCTATTTCATTGAATACATTTACGAGTTGTAATACTGAAATTAAACTTCGAAAGTACAGCTAGTAAGAGCTCTGGACATTTTTGACTGAGTTCTTTACAGAATTTACATCAACAGTGTGGGCTTTACGTAAAAGTGATGCTGACAACGCGACCGTCATGTTGGGACTCGTCCTGAGGTAGCAACAAGTAAGACGAATCCACTCGCAATAAAATCGTTAACACCTCAGATATTTGCATCGTGCCAGTTTTTGTGCCACCGTCGTCATCGTGACTAACATTAATGCAAATTGAAATTCAAATAAGAAAAGCGGGTGGGGGTGGGAGGAAAGAAGGGGATAAAAAGATGAAGAATGACGCAATCGTACGTCTTGGCGGGCCCGGGCCTCAATATTTTGTTATTACCATCATTATCATTTGAAGTGGATTACACATGCAAAAGTGCATTGAATTCCGTTTCCGTAATGATGTTTTCGAAACACCCGGGAGGGAGGCAGGGGGTTTGTGAAATGTTTTCTTTGTCAGTTGAGAATGGGAGAAACAACGGGGGGGAAACCTACGAAAATCCCATAGCCTCACGAGCAAAACTCGATAACGTACAAAATAAGAAAAAAAAATTTCAAATTTTGCATTACTCGAACGTATCGATAAAGGGAAACCGCACAAGAGGCAGAAGGATGAGAAAATTAAATGTCGACATTTGAAAAAGAAAATTGGCAGAACCCTGAGGGGGGAACCTTTCCAAAAGTTTCTGAGAACTAGAACGATTACCTAAAATCGTTCTTAAACTTTTCAGCAGGTTTCCTTCCATTCCTATTTCAGTCGTGTTCAAGCCTTCCCAGGGTTCCCCAGAGATGAAATTTTCAACTTCTCTAACCTTTCCAGGTTTTAAAACAAATTTCCCTGACCACGCTGCCCACCGATAATGCAGAAATGTGACATATGCCAATGTAAGGAATGCTATATTTATTGCTTTTTGATATCAACAGGAGATAGAACACAAATTTTCTTTAAGGAACGAGCAAATTGAGATTATTTTTTGTGAAATTAGTAGTAAGCGTATACCCACCACTTACGGTGGGTGGGTATGCTCTTACTACTGAAATTGCAGATTTCATTGCAATTTCTCCACAGAATTGCTTATCTCTTGATTTTTGTGTTCACCAATAACTAGCAATGTTGAATTTCCCTGACTTTTCAAAATCCATTTTCCCTTACTTTCCCAAACAGTTTCAATTTCCTTGACAATTCAAGGTTTTCCAGGTCTGGGGAATCCTGCTTTATGAATGCTTATGGTTCTTTAAATAACTTTAAGACGATAATAATCTATAATCTCCTGCAAACATATATATAATTCCACGCTATCATTTCCTTGACAGCAATCATAAAGGATTTCTTCACAAAATTTAAACATTCCATAGATTACTTTCTAAAACTTGGAAAATTCGCCACGAATAAATTCCCACAAATGTAGTTTGATAAAAACTCTGATAAGAAAAAAATACTGGTAGGCCTATATAGTTACCGCCCTTTAGCCGAAACCAGGGTGGCAAACAAATTCCAAATTTTAAAATGTAGTAGTTTTTAGGACTTTCTTAGAGAAAAATTAAGGACTACGTGTATTTTAGGATTTTTGGAAACAAACTAAGGATTAGTTTAGGATTTTTGGAAACAAACTAAGGATTAGTTTAGGATTTTTGGAAACAAACTAAGGATTATTTCAGGTTTTTTTTCAACAGTATAATTTTTAGGATGTAGAATTTTAATCTTTGTTCATCTTTGTGTTACAACACAATATTAAACGAATAAAAGAGGCGTCAAACTGCACTTGTACGAAGCTAAAGGCTGTCAGCATTCAAGTTAATAGGCCTACAGGTAGTCTGACAACACAATGTACACGACATTTAGGACTTTTGTTAATACTTTTTTTAGGACTTCGGATTTAATTGTTTGCCACCCTGGTTATCGTCTCCAGCGCCACCCAGCGGGCAACCGGCTGGGACTTCCCGAACTGCCATAAAACCAGCGCCACCAGAATCTCCAGAGCACGATGAACTCATCACGCAACGTCAACAGTAAATCCCCAATTTTTGTGGGTGGGCAGGGGCCCCTGGGGTGGTGCACATTCCGCAAAAACAGGTCATTATTAGTGTGGTAACTGCGCTAATTAACACGCCCTCCCCACTCTCGTTGCCGTCCTAATGAATGCCGAGCCTTTTGGGTTTGGTCCCTGGCAACGCCGTTCCAACAGCGATAAAAACGGGTCCCAAAAAGGTCAGAGCCATAAACGGGGGAACGGCGGGAGTCGCCGTAAGCGCGTCCATAAAACCCGTCTAATTTGGACTTTCCATCCAATAAAATTCGCGTTTAATAATACAAGGGAGGCCAGCCTCCCCATAATTAATCTTCGCTAAAACAAAGGCCGTTTCGACAAAAACAACGGTTTTTTTCACGAGGGGGGTCGCCCCTCAAAAGTGGTCGATCCACTGATTGCTAATTTGGGCGAATGTAAATACCCCATAAAACGCTTTCCCAGTTTCCCCCCAGTCACGACGCATCGCTTTACTGGCATCGAATCCAATAACGACCGAGCCGGATTAAAAATTTATGGGCGACCCGAATGAGCGGACGTCATTAGGGGCGCATGAGGAGAAAGCGCCCTTACGTCAAAACGTCCAACTGCATTTACATGCATGTATTTACTAAATAAAGTGTCACAAAAAATAGGGTTTTTTCTGATAAAACCTTCTGTTTTGTGTTAATTCTAGAAAACCTTTCAAAAACTTTTTCATGACTTCAAAAGATGAAAAATGGAGATATGGAATACGGGGCCTTTCAAATTTTGTGTGATCATTAACCCTTTAATTCGGGACTTCTAATTCTATTTAATTCGGGTCCTCTACCACAGTGATGACATGATCATTGGATAAAAAACGCATAGGTGAATTTTTTGCAATATTGGATGACAAAAGATGAATTTAACCTAAATTTTTATTTTGTGAAGCCATCAAAGGCAAAAATTCCAAGCCCCTAAGGAAAATTTCTTGGCATTTAGATGACTGCCATGTCTCTAAGGACAATTTTTTGACATTTCCATGACTTCCATGACCTAAATTTTACATCAAGACTTTTCCATGACTCCAGTTATTGGTAGACACCCTGTAATTAACAACCTTCGGCCTTTTCAAACTGATTTTTAACCGACTTATCTATACGTTCTAGAGCGTTGAAATTTGGTAGAGCTTTAATTCGTGCAACATTTGATTGCATTTAAAGTTTACGGATAAATGTCAATAATTCACTTCTCAGAAAAAACTGGGTGTTCACCGTTCATGGAAGCTACGGTAAAGTCATGAAATGAAATTCAGGTAGGGAAGTCATGGAAAAGTCAGGAAATTACCATTAGGGTCATGAAAGTTTTGCCTGTGATTGAATCATAAGAAAAATATTTGGGTTAAAATTCATCTTTTGTTATCCAATTTTTCAAAACCATTCGCCCACGGCGTTTTTTGGTCAATGATTATGTCATCACTGTGGTAGCTAGAGGACTTTCCTGTATTTAATGATCACATTAAACTCGAACGGCTCCTATTCTAATAGGCACCGACAATTTTTAAAGTCATTAAAGAGTCATTGAAACGTCATGCAATAAGTCCCGAAATAAACGGTTTAAAAAAATACAATCGCATGCGGATTTCATAAGAAACGTGGGGGAAATCTCGAGGTGACACGATATCACTCGCCCGACGTCACAACGACTTAAGAGCTAAACAAGTCTAGATCTTGGTAACAAATCAGTAGTAAACTGTAGTGACTGCATCCAAAATTTACATATGCCATTGGTGGAAAGCCCTCGTTCTCGCCTATAGAGCGAAAATCCCCGAGGCCTTGGTCCCTGACGGCGCATCCACCTGGCCAATCGAAGGTGGCTTCCAGGAGGAACGTCTCTTAAGACGTCTTCGGCGCTGTTTAACGTCTTCGTTTTTATCAAGACGCTGATCTTTTGGCTATTTCAGCCGTTCCTAAGCAACGCCCGTGGCCCATGCATCGTCCTGCGGCCGATCTCGTTTCTCAGAGCCAATCGATTTCCACGCTTTACGTACACATTTGCCTAGCGAAAAACCAAAATGGCCGATGATGGATAACGTCTCAACACTGACGATAGCCGTCAATGCTTCGCATTTTTGCTTTTTTTTGCACAACCACCCCCTGCAGCAATTCCCTCCCTCTTAAAACAGCGTATCTTTGGCTAAAAAGTAGCTCGCCTTCCTCCCACATGTAGTTTAATAGAATTTTAGGGTATTCTTCGATATAGCACCTGCTACAGCAAGTCTCTATTAAAAAAGTGGATTTCTCCTATCGCATCTTAGGCCAGCAGTGATTGCCTGGCGGTTAGGGGCAGCTAAATCGGAAAAACCCATACGTCATAAATAAAAAGGGTAAATTATTCGCGACAGCTATAGTACGTATCAGGTTAATAGTGACCAATGTTACTCTGCTCTGCAGAGCCGATTTACTACTTGTCTAACTGCTGCATGAAAATATTGTACATGTACATCTAAAAAACTGGCTAGGATTCTTCATACATGTAGTATGAAATTGTCTTAGTCAATTCAGCTACTGTTATCAAATATTCATAAATATTTTATAAAAACTTATCTAGGAAATGGAAACAATTTTCAAAATTCGGACAAGTGCTAACATGGTTAACATTAGAAACACGTAGAAGGCGTATTAATACGTTCCTGCCAGAGGGCAAAGTGAAGTTTGACACTAATACGTACCATAGGGCAGGTGTCATACTAGACAAGTAGTGCTAAAATATACATAACAGGGATTATACCAAAGTTTGCCAATTTTAATTTCATAAACGAAGTAGTTTGCACCTTCATTTCCCTTACAAAATCTGATTAATTTCCCTGACTAAATTTTGCATTTTTCTGTAATGATGACTAGCCAAATCTTCAATTGAATTTCCCTGACTTTTCCAGGTTTTCCAGACCCTTGTGGGGGGAAACGCCTTAGGCGAAATTTTTTTTAAAAAAATAATGCATTGTAGGCAAATTTTTCCCAAGGAAATTTAATGATAATACATGAAATGAGAAATTATAATAAAAACGCCATAAGCGAAATTTTTAGAAAAAAGTAGATCACAAATACAGGTTTTCTAAAGCTTTTCATGCGATACTGATACCAATCAAAATAGTTGTGCCACAACAAATTTCCAGACATTATGACTTCCCTTGAATTTTCCTGACTTAATGGTCAAAATTTCACGATTTCCTTGACTATCCCTGACGGTATGAACCCGGACGTTTCATATTTTGTCAGTATTTCATTCACATACTTACAAAAGTAAAAACCTGCCTCTCTGGTCAAGTCAAGGTAGGCCAGTGCGCTACCACGGTGTCGCTTCGCGGTTGATCCCCATCCGTCATAAACGCCTAATGAAACGAGATTAGTAGATCCAGATTGGGTCATAAACGCTCCTTGGCAACGGCTAATGATTTTAAACGACCAGGGTTGTGCTGGGAAACTAATCAGATGTATTCAGAGGTGAAAAAAACCATTCCTTATTGCCCTGGCCAACTCCAGAGCTAGAACTAAGTCGATCAGTGTTGATCTGAACCGACCCTGGATGAACCAGGTCAGAACTCGGTGCAGTCAACCGAGAAACCGGCCTGTCTGGGCCTCACCCGAGCTTCGCTAACCTCGATCCTGTGACCTAAAAACCGGCCCTCGCCATTCAGTCCCCAGCGGACGTGGCCGGAAGGCCGTTTCCGCAAATTGAATTCGTCTTAATTTCATTTCTCCATCATCGTAGAGAGTTCTTAGCCGAGCACAAACGGGATGGAATTTATTAAAACGCGATTATTAAGCGCGTCTGAGGGACCATAAAAGCGCCACTTTCGTGCGAACGAGTAAATAAGCAGGCGAGCCAATTTTTGAGTCCAGGAAGCAGCCTCGAAAAACGAAAACTAGGACCCGAGCTTAATCATCGTTGGCCCACTTAAAGAGATGGAAAACGGAAATGAGGCCAAGGTGAAAAACGGAGTGGAAATGGGAAGCTGGAAAGACGAGTCCTACATTCGTGTTTGCATATGCAAAGTGGAGGCGGTAGCAGTTAGCGAAAGTTTGCGCCTCCATCGCCAAACCGGAAGTGCCAGACGCCAGGTTACTCATCGCTTGTTCCTGCTGTTAAGGCCTACATCATGGGTGTCAAACTGACCGTCCAGAACTGTAGAATGCGATGAAAGCAAAAGAAACGTGAACCGGAAAGAGCGGTGGATGGGAAACCGGAAACGACCATCGGAGCCTACTTGAACCTGTCAATATGGGAGTCAAATTGACTGCCCTGGGCTGCAGATTCATAGCGCGGTACTAAAGGTCCAAAAGATCACGAAAGAGGTAAAAGACCTGAAAAACAGCAACAAATTTCCTCACATCCCCCATCAGGCAGCCCCAAAAGCGTCTTCAACGACCGTGTTCAAAGCAGAGCCCAGCTTATTTAAAATGCACGACAGCGCAGAAATTAGAGAATTTTCATTTAGTTGAGTAGTCTCATCCTTTCTTCTTCCCCCATTTCGCAATTTTCATCCCCATTCAGGCAACCCACCCTTCAATTTCCCAGCGACGGTAGCGTGTTTACATACCTGTAATTCACAATTTTCATAAGACGGATTAGTAGGAAACAATGGAGCTTTATCCATATTAATGTTGGCGAGAGGGTGGGGAATTATCCCACGTAGCGTCCCCCAGGGCCCCGTCAAAAAACCTCAACCGGCGGCAAAAGTCACCGGAAAATAATAATCGGATTTTCAAAAAAGCTCTCCTACCTTTTATTACGAAACGAGCATGCGCTCGTGCGGAAAGCGCATTTTTATTTTATTCCAAAGCATCTCCCATTTCTAATTTCCTATATTGTACATGTACCTCCTCACCTTCCCATCTGTGACTGCTAATATTAATGCGCTGTGCCCATGTAGGCCTACTTACGGAAGGAAATAAATCTCAGTTCGCTCTCTTCGAGAGACAAATTACATCCCCTTTTATTATTCATCGATTGCCTATTAATTTCGAGATTTCATTTAGCCCACATCCCAGCCTGCTTTTTTGAAAACGTCGCCAATGTTATTCTTGCTCGTTACGAAATGGTTTTCAATTCAATTCAATTCAATTTTCCTTCAGGTTTACAATTTCCAGGGGCCAGTTGCATGAAACCCACTTTTCCTCGAAAAGTATAACTTTCAGGCCATAGTAAACTTTCGATTTGAAAGTGCGTTGCACAAAATTGCCCCCTTCGATGGTCATACGTGCCAATTTGAAAAGTGACATTTTCAACCCTAAAGTTTCGATAAATTGTAGAAACATCTCTTTCTCTAAAGTGCCGCTTTGAAAGCCCCTTTCGCATAGAGAGCCCTTGAGATCCCTATCGACGAAAGTGACAAACAAAATATGCATGACATCGTCTACCATATAAATTTTATATGATGAGACAGCAAACATCTGTAATAAAATTGCGTTCTTAGTTGCTTTTATTGCATACGTGATTACATTTACTACTCAATTATGAATTTTCATAATTTTTTAACAAGGTCAAAATTACGAATTCAATTTCGTTTCATAACATCTGACAACTTTTCTCTACGAAGTTTTGAACATATCGAGTAAGTATTTGAAAGTATGCTTCACTGCTTTTCTACTCTTCAATTTGTTTGGGATTAATATATTCATACAGAAATGAATTATTATGATGAAATTTTGTCCTTTTAGAAACGAATATGCATTCTAAAATCGCAAAGTGACACTTCAAAAATCTAAAAGCACCACTTTCGAAAGTGTCGGCGAACGATGCTTCATGCAACGCACTTTCAACTGGCACTTTTCAAAGTGTTACTTTTGGGTCAAGAGTGCCACTTTTCTGAAAAGCTGCATTTTGGAGAAAGGGGCTTTTATGCAACTGGCTCCAAAAATTTTCCTTAGCGATCTTGTGTCCGCGTGGTCAATGATCCCAGCGCCACCGCCAGGGGGCCCTGGGCAATTTCCGGCGCGGATCTTCGATTGGGATTTAGGTTGCAATGTGGGTTTGGGGCGCCTGGGGCTTGTTTGGCGCTCGTGTGCAACCAGCTCCATAAATCAGGGTTTTTACGATGCAGATTCGGCGGCCGGGATTAAAAACGGGCGATATTCCTCCCAGGGGAACACGGCTTTTATTGTTGCAACACCGGGGTTCAGTCCATAAAAGCGTCGAAACGAGTCGTTTAGTCCAGGGGCTTCGGGAATCCCTCGGCCCAGGGGTGGTTTCTTTGCGGGTCCTAGCCCTTCGTTAATGAAATCCCTCGACTTCATGCAAGATGCAGAACCGCGAAATTCCCTATACAGAGCCCTGAGCCTCGGAAACAGTCTGAGACATTACTCGGTTCAGAAGAAACAACAGACATTGCCTATAACGGTTGCGTGGAGTGTTTCATAGGCGGCGCTGCCGTTAGCAAATCTACTGTATGCTACGTGTCAGAAAGTAGGAACAAGATTAAGAGTTATACACCTAAGCTAACCATGTGCATGTAATGCCAGCAGTAGCTGCCCCCAGCCGATAGGCAATCACTGCCAGCCCACGAGCCATTGGAGAAGCACAGAGAGTCCCAGTGCTGAGTGGGCACGAAACAAAAAACCTAAAATAATAAAGGATAAATTCCGACAGCTAGCAACGGTGGATATATAGGCATTGCCCGTTTTACGTCGCTTTGCTCTTACGTCAGTCTCACAAAATTACGTTCTGTGATTTACGAATTACTTTTTGTATCGAAGTGCGTCTTCTTTGATTTCATAAATTCAATTAGAAACGGTCAATTCTCATACTGCCTTTCCTAAAACGGAAGAAAAAAGTGAAAACTCGAACACAGTCCCAACAAGTATCTGAAAACAAAATCAAAAAACAATGCTGCGCTTGAAGCCTTCACGTCGATTTTCGTTCTTCGTCATCCACCTGAGCAGAACCTGACGTACTGTAAGAGCGGGGTATGCCTGTATATGGACTATGATATCTGCCCCGGCTCCAAATGTGCACAAAATGTGTGAAATTGTATTTCTACCCTATTTATCTAGTAGACAAGAATGATATCTGTACTCGCTATCGAAATTTCTCCTTTTGATGTTTTTTTTACATTTTATTGTTTCTGTTTCTTTTTTTAGGTCTTTTTATGTTTATCCTAACCTAAACAACTCTAAAAATGTAATTTTTATTTTTGCCTACTCTAACCGCAGGAAATCACTGCTAGCCTTCGAGCCGTTAGGAGAAACCCACTTAAAAGTATCGGTGCAGGTGCAAGGTAGCGGCACACATACCCCAACTATATGTATAGCATAAATGGTCCATATGAGCAGGGACTATACCGAAGTACGGCCAAATCCGGAAACCTCGACCAGCCAACAACCGGTGGCTTAGCATGTGCCGATTTCCAGCGAAAACTAGTTTTAGGAAACCGCTTCCGGAAAGCCGTAAACCATGAAAGCAATGTCGCCAGCTGACGCAGCGCCAATTCGCCTCACTTGCGGGTTTTGCGTGCTCGAGTCAACCGCATTATATTGCGCGTTAATTACCGATAATTAGCCTCGCAGAAACGCGCTAAAACGTCGAAAATTAAGAGTTGCCTTTCACGAGCATCATGTTTTTTGGTGAAGCCCAAGCACCATCATCCTGGCGGTGAAACCTTCGAGACTTCATCGAACCAATGTGTATACTGGTGCTGAAACCTCTGACTTACGGGTCCATCCATAAAGGACGTCCGGGCAAAGTTATTCGAAAACCGGACACTGCCGGACAGGGGGGAAGGGTTCAAGGAAAGTGGACGTCCGGAACGTCCGCTCTTCCAGATTATAAGAGCTATATTTGTGATATAGTTTTGCAGAACAATTTCTCCAATGGCGTTTTTAACATCATTAACATGTCCCAATATTTCTTAAAAAATCTCCACTAAAATTCATTTTGCCAGCTGATTTTTATTAAAAACATTCCCTACAGCGTTTCCATTTTTAAGCATAATTTTTAAAATTAAATTTGCATCGTTATTAACATTAATACACAACAAACATCATTTCCTGTAAATTGTCAACGATTTCGCCATCGGCATTCCCTTAATTATTAACATTATTATTTCCTTTTACAAAATTGTGGGTTCTCTATAGACTTTCTATAATGTTCGCCGTATAGCATTTGAAATGGGATATCTTCATTTCCGACCTGATATGGGTCTTTTAACGTTTGGAAAATCTGGTAAAGTTAGGGAAATTTAAGTGAAGATACGGCTAGTCACCCTGTTATAAATGGGACAGGACATGGGGGAGGGGGTGGGGTTATTAAAACCCACTCAGTGGCGGACAGTGGGGAGGGGTCTAAAAACCATGAAAATTCCCGGACGTCTTTTATGGATGGCCCTTGGTGCAGCTCCCAAACAGGAAATTGGGCCTTCTGGAATTTCTTCACCGCCATGCTTCAGCCTCGATTGTATTGTCGAAGGAAGACGAGCTGCACGGTGGATCCCCCGCGACCCACCGCGGGGGATCCAAGAAGGGCGTAAAAGGGGTAAACCGCAGAGAGTAAATAAGTAGCTTAAGTAACGAGTACTAAGCAAACATGAGCCGCTCCCGGCATGCACCGCAACTGTTCGATGAGTTTTGCGAATTCGCCACCAAAATGGAGGGCAATGATCACATAAATCCAGCGATCATGCAGATGATCCTTTCTTCCCATGTAAGATGTGGGACAATTTGCGCCATAAATTTATAATCCAGGATAGTTCTTCATGTAGCTAACAGGAAAGGTGCACAGCGGCCATCTTTGACGACCATCTTGGAGTAACTGTCATGGCGTTTGCTAAGCGCAGGCAGACGACAGGTGAGAAAAAAACGCCTAAAATACCACCGGATGTAGTCTATCAGGCCGGAAACTGAACCTGATTTGACGCCGCCCCCGCTCGTATCGATAGTGCGACCAAAATCGAAGCCAAAAATCGATAACTGGAGAGAAACAACATGCACGAACCTGGAGGATGATAAAGAAGAACGGGTGGGAAAAAATAGAAAAAAAACAACGAAGGCCCACGTTCTGGCGAGGCACGAAGAAGGAGGGGGGGTAAAAGAAGCCCCTCAACGTCGAAATTAAGGAAACGCATACCGCAGGAAATGAACAATCGAGTTAGGACGCGGCCCATAATCTGCCAGGAGAGTTGATCTCATCGCACGTAAGCAGTGCTATGTTGCAAAAAAGGAACGCTCTGGAAACAACCAACACCATAACACAAGATATGGCACATACGCGCATCCCTATACATGTGAATATGGTAATTTAATTTTGAATTTTTCTCAGTGTAAACTTGCGTAGAGGTGTACTTCGATCGGTATAGCAGGGTGACTGGCACAATCTTCAATCAAGTTTCCATGACTTTTCCAGCTTTTCCAGAGACGTTTTGGAAAATTTCCAGACAATTTAAAATAAACATTTTTTACAGATTTAATATATTTTTTCTTCAGAAATTAAGCACCAGGCCATGTGTTTAGCCAACAAGTTAAAACTTGTGTCATCAATTCGTTCGCATGCTGTATTTATGGTCTTTTCACGATTTTAATGTATTGAAAGTCATTTAAGTAGTGTTAAAATCATGAACTCGACCGGAAGTGCTGGGAAATCAATAATCCATTCCAAATGCCGTGGGCGATATTTTGCAAAAATTACAAGAAATAATGGATTTTTTTTAGTGTATTAGTATTAATTACGATGTGAACAATATTTTTAATATAGTGGTTGAAGCCACTAGAAACGCTTATTTTTGTACTTTTTCTTTCGAAATTTTTAAAACTTACAGTATATTCGTAATGATGGAAACGCTGTAGGGTAGATTTTTTGATGAACAATTTTAGCCTTAAAAAAATTTCTAAGCAGCCAACTACCGTATTTCTTACTTAGGAACGCTGTAGTTGAGTATTTTAGTAGAGCGTAGGCGTAATTTTTATAAAAGGTAGATCACAAATACAGCTCTTCAATTGCTTTTCTAAGATACTTATACTAATGAAAACCGTTGTGCTACAACAAATTTCCAGTCATTATATGAATTTGCCTGCATTATCCAGGTTTTCAGGTGGCCAGTCACCCTGGTATAGTGTCCCTGATCCAGTATAACCCCTATCAGAAAGTGGGTTTTTCCCAATGGTTCGTATGCTGGCAGTGATTGCCTGGCGGTTAGGGGCAGCTAAATCAGAAATTCCATTGTTAGGTTAAAAAACAACGGATAGAGGATTAAGTAGACTTGAATGGCACATCAAAAAGTATTCTAGTCTTTTGGTTGATTATCCGCAAGAGTGTTAGCATTATTGTTCGAGCGTATTACTGCAGTTACGACTAAATCTACCTGTCTAAATATGCTTTCACTTTGATTTCTCCTTTCATGTTTACTTTCCCCTTCATTATTTGCCCAGAGAAAAGTTATATCATTTCATTATTCGGAATGCGTGGGTACGGTGCGGAGGGTACTGCGTGCGTGCGTTTGGAAGAAGAAAAAACATATCGAAGTCGTTTTATATAAGAAATGAAAATTGTACGAAGAAAAAACCTTCTGCATAAGCTAATGTTTATGCAGGGAATGTTATTTATCCAGAACAATAACAATATTATGACATTAATAACGAGAGCGTTTCCAGGCGAGCGTACAAATGCTGCAGAAATGAAAATATTTGTTTTTGGTGAGAAAGAAACAGTTTTGGCTGAAAAACGTAGGCCTACGAATACTTTCGTGACCTTTGTTTGTTGGGGATCAACAGCGTAACAAGATGGCCGCCGAACGAATCTAGTGAGGCGTTCCATCCAGAACGGTTACTGTTCTCAGCTGACAATCATGACCTTTCTCCTGACCTTTTCACGCGTATTTAGCTTCGGTTATGAATTTCTCTTCAAATCAGCGTGAAAACTGCAATTGGCACAGCTTGCGCTCATCCGCACTTTTGGCACGTTGACAGCCGCACTTCGTTCATTGACTTTCAATTACGGAATGAAAACAAATGTCAGAAATGCAGATTTTTTTATACTTAAAGACCGATTGAACATCCGCAGGTACCAGCAGTGGTGTCTACGCCCTGCCTTGGTATTTGGTGACAAAACCTGGAACGTGTCCAAAACGCGGCTAGATTTTACGACCCTCTACGTCATCCTCCCCCTGCGTGACGTCATTTCTAAATCCGTGACGCACCGGGTGGTTGGAAGGTGGTTAAGGCCCATGACGTGGTTTCTAAATCGAGAATCCTAGAAGTGACTCAGTTTGCATGAACGAACCCATTTTCCTAGATTCAGTTTTGTCCTGAAACTAGGAAATCCGTATATACATGTACATGTATCAGTTTGTTTGACTCACGTGCAGATAATTTGACTATGATATAGGCTAGGTTTAGTCTAAGGTTCTACTAGGCTACATTACCAGGTACATGTGCTGTAGGTAGCACGGTCAACATGGCAAGTTTACAGGGTCTCTAGGCAAGTTCGGTTGGATTCAAATACATTGACAGCTGCTAGCACAGTCAGGTTCAGTTGGGTTCAAATGAAGTGTATTTATTTGAACATGTACATGTATAGGAACAGTAAATAAAACGGTCAGGTTGACGGGTTCAAATAAATGTACAGGTAGTATAGTCAGATTCAGTTCTGATCAAATACACTTGTGAAGGAGCAGCAGCTAACATAGGATTCGAACTAACATGTGCAAATTCATTTCCTTGACTATTTAAACAAACGACCAGACAGACCAGGGAGGGACCAGAGCACTTCACGTTTGGGGGCTCATACAAAAAAGGGCCTCAAAAGGCCAGTAAAAGTTAGGAAATCTTCTGATTTGTAGACATTTTTTCAAAATTCCCCTGGGTTACCCAGGTTTCCTATAGGTTCTGGGGGAAATATGAGTCACGATGGTTCTAACCTACTTTGCTGAATTCATCAGGGTTTCCCATAGCTTTCTTAACAAAATCCCCAGACCTTCCCAGGATTCCCAGGTTAGAAATTTTATTTTCCCCTGACCTTGTTCTCCCATTGATAAATATAATGTATAAAAACCTGCACTGAAATATTATGTTGTTATCACTATGGCAATTGATAAGAACATTATATGTTATAATTATTGTATTTGTATAATTAAGGAATTCGTACAACATCTAGGAATTTACTTTGTTAATTTGATATTTAATTAGGAGTGCACAGATATTCGAAACGTATTTGATTTTGACAAATTTCGACATCGTAATGAATCCAAAATTGAAGGAATCGAATTACATGTATGAAATTCTTCCTGGACTGAAATTATAAAAACACATTAGGAAATCCCCTGATTTGTTGGAAACTGTTCACAATTTACCTGGCTTGCCCATGGTTTCACAAGTTCTATATGGGAACCCTGAGTCATTATCATATGCCATTTCCAAGACGTGGTATTAAAAAACGGAATTTTCCCCGAATCCATTTCACTAGTCCGTCCAGGTCTATAAAACCCTGTAACTCGGAATTTACAGTGTAGGTTCGATTTGGTTCAAATGAAGATAGAGGAGGTAAAATGGTCGGATTCAGGAGTGATAACTTGGCTGGAATCAGCTCTGTTTATGGAAAATGTTGTTGGAAATGTCATGTTGTTGCAAATATACTAACGCTGGTTAGTAAACTTTACCAATGTTAATTTTACAAAATCATCCCTGGCCCCATGAGTCTAGTCCGGGCTGTGGGTACCAATTGTAATTGTATTTGTCCAAAAAAGAGTGAAATGTCGACACCAGAAGTGGTGTGAGGTGGGTGTCGAATTCTAGATCGAGCCAAGGGCAACAAAATGCGAACGAACAATTTTTTCTCCTGTGAGCACCGTGGGAATTGCATAGCTGCCACTGGGACGTCAATGTTAACAGTAGCGAGTGGTGAAGTGGTGAAGTGGATATCCTTCAACAAAAACCTGCGTCAATTAACGCTACTCGGTGCGCTTCGAGCGATTAGCAAAGCGAACTTTATCCGACACCGAGGATTGGTGCATGAATCAGCGAGTTTACTAACAATAACAATTAGGCTGGAGAGTTTATCACAATACCAATTTCACTAAAAGTGAATTACGCAATCAAGGACACGAGAAGGATTTTTTATGTTTTGCAGCCCGACATGCGTTGGCATGTCGAAATCCTATGCTTGCAAGTTGCAACATTGCCTCATGAACGCTTATAATTTTGTTATTGATATGTGTTGCGTGTCACGTCCTATTTTATCAGCACAGCCACACGCCCCAGCAGATAACTTAATTTCATATGCAATCATGAGCTAAAATGAACTAAATGATTTTGATTTTTTGATGTCTTTCAAGACTCATTGACCTGGCACAACCTTCGGTGCATGTTTCCACTTTCAGGTGGCAGCACCGTAAGCATTCTGTTTAGATGCAAGCAGCTGTTAGCAAATGCGTTTACATGCAGACTTTAAATTACTTTAATCTAATTAAGTCATGCATGTAAACGTGTTTCGAATACAAAAACTTGATTTGATAATCTGGATGGAGTTGTTTTAATTCAAGACATTCGCTTAAGACATCTAGCAAATACCATGTAAACACAGGGTGGTACACAAATTCAAAGTTTTGAAATTTAGGACTTTTTGGAGAAAAATTAAGGACTATATTAGGACTTTAAGGGACAAATTAAGGATCATTTTTAAGGATGTTTTCAAACAGTAATATTTTCAGAATGCAATATCCCAGTCTAAGCTTATATTCATTTTTGTTACAATACAATATTAAAAGAACAAAAGTGGTATCAAACTGAACCTGTACCTAGCTAAAGGCTTCCAGCATTTAAGTACATGTAGGTACTATCAACACAATGTATAGGGCATTTTAGGCATGTTTGCCACCCTGAAACACCTTAAACAGGCATTCTAGTAAATCGTGTATAAAAACCATTCACCAAGCCTTGCAAACGTATGGACCTAATGGTTCAGGGAAATAAGCTGCATGTGGATTTAGAAAATGCAAATAGAACCTTGGCCAGATGAGAACCTTTACGCGTGGCCATGTAAAGCCACATCTCGTTGCACTGGTGTGAGGTAGGTTTTATTTAAGTTAGCTTAACGGGAAGTTCCCCTCCCACCCCTGCCATGTTATAAAATTGAAAAAATTGTATACATAAAATCTCTGCGAATAATGAATAAATCGTCGTGATAATAATTTTGCTTGATAGT
>JAQGAF010003095.1:0-19086 GCA_034687865.1 Kryphioiulus occultus
TGTCTGTCCCTCTGGCTGTATGTCTCTGTGTGTGTGTGTCTGTGCCTGTTTGTCAGTCTGTTGTCTGTTTTTGTGTGTCAATTCAATTCAATTCAATTCAACTCAGTACCCTGCAGTCAGCACAGATGTGCCATGTGGCAGGGATGTGTAATCCATCAACCCAATTTAACCGACGAATGTCGCAGTAGGGTGGGCACTACCAACATCATTGTTGAAATGAATGTCTCAAACCTTACTGCTATCCTTTGGAAGAGAATTCCAATGTCTGATGGCGTGCAAAAAATAAGACCAACGATATGCATCCGAATGGGCATGCAATTCCATTAGCGGATTTTAGTGACAGTGTCTACCACCTCGGTGCTGTCGGTGCTACTCGAGCTGTGAATGCTTCCACGATCAATTCGGGGCGCCCGAATCTTCTCTCCAAGGTTTGCACTGCTGTCTCTATGTTGCTTTTGTTGATGAGTAGCATCTGGACGCATTCTTTGGCGTCTCCTTGAAGACACTTGCAGTCGAATTGTGTTATCGTCTTGAGCAAATCCGCAGTGACGTCGATTGTTGATAATGACTGATAAAGTTCAGCCAATCTTCCACATTTCAGCTGAAGTTTGGAAATTCTTTGCCAATCTTGCTTGTCAGTCTTGCTCCTGTGGTGATTACCGCCGACAACGCCGCGACCATTCCCGATAGATACTCCGTCCTGCATATCCAGGACAGTACTCGGGTTAGTTTAGGTTAGGTGTCCCAATACTTTTTGTTTAATGTATCCATTCAAATAAATACTTTAATTGTGATATATATTTTTTAAATACCATGATGAAAGTACAATATTAAAAATGTATAAAACTATTCTAAGCTTTAATTTCAACTCCTAATAAAACAAGACACATTTTGCAGTAAAAAATCTTTACAAAATGATATTCATATGAATGATATGGCTATCAGGTGACAAATTATGAAATGACAGTGCCTTTAGTCTGGCACAGATGAACTTAAATAGCTGAATCACAAATTCAGTCAGCCATCAATCTCAGTTGGAAATTTAGACATACAAACTGAAAGAGGTGAGCAAAATAAATAATGTGATGAGGCCGATTCCATCAAACTATTTAGCTAATGTCAGGTTCTGTGGTATCCATTATCTCCGCATTAACAGTCTCCCCGATCTCCATTGACACAATAGCTTTTGAGGGAGTAGGTCCACAACTTGAATACAGAGCCTTCATTCGCTCATACTTTTGAAGTTCCTTGGGAGACACGGATAAGCGCACCCGGTGGAAAGCATCCTCAAAATGTATCTTCTTCACCACGATGGGACATGTCGGGCACACTTTATCGATGGTCATGAACTCCTTGAGAGCTATCATTGATGCCTCTCTAATTAAGGCCTTCAAATCAGCCCCCCTGAGAATTTGCAAAATATGTTAACAATAAATAATTCAAGAACTGTGTAGTAATTGAAACGTATGATAAAACAATCTTAAATAGTAAATTCAAACTACTGGAATAAGCATCTTCAGTTTAGAATGATATGGAAGCAATCAGGCTGGCATTTTCTTCACTTACAGTAAATTAGACCAACATCCCAATGTACAGGTTTATTCAAAAATTGCGGAGCAAAAGTAAATCTGATTTATTCGTAAAAGATATAAATAAAACAGGAACACAGCACGGTCTAAAGGAAAATCAAAATATATCTGCAACGTTTCGATGATTTGACATCCATTAAACCTGTGAAGTAGTTTATGTTTAATGATTTGAAATTTCCCGTCTTTTCATATAAATTGTTCAGTAGTTTTTTTGGAACATTGGACCTAACCGCGTTTCTGTAGGTTTCCCCCTCCATCAGCTTTATTAGCTTGTCCCAACGATTACGATTTTGTTATAATTGTTATTACATCGCAGATAAATTTTTATTTCCTTTTGACCATGCCGAGAACCTGTTTTACTAATACCATCATCACCCTGAGCAGTTGTATTTCCTTCTATTCGTAAAAGAAGTGACATATACCACACTTGTGTTGAGATAAGCAGACCTTAGAACATTCCCTGTGTGAAATCCACCTTACAAATGTTCAATATAAGTGCCATCTTCCGAGAGCACAATTACTACTGTAAAGTGCCTATAATGATTTTGATTAAATAGACTGGATCTATAACATCTTAGGTCTCAACATTGGGAAACAGGTTTAGGAGGGAGTTAATTATTAAAAATAAAGATTACGAATATGCATTCCAAATACAATGCGCCTGAATTGGAATTCTTGCACACAACTAGAAGATATGAATGACATCAAGTAGGTCTACCATTTGACTTTAGGCTCCATTGACCATTTGAAATGTGAATTTGATACTTTACTTGGACTGCTCAGGATAATTTTCTTTGTTCATATCATGATGGTTGCGGTATGTAAGTTCTTTTAAAAATAAATCAGATTTACTTTTGCACCATCATTTTTGAGTAATCCTATACTTTGGAAGAAGTGTCTGTGAATGACTATTTTTAAAGTAGAATTTAATATGCAACTCAAACAGTAAATGTTTGCTGTTATTCATAAAAAAATATCTAGTCTCAAACTTAGTACCTTAAGTTTTTAAAACAACTTAAATGTGCAACATCTAAATGAGCATTTTTTAGGAAAGAATGTTACTGATTGTACTCAACTGTATGACAATTGAAAACCGAGCATACTTAGAAATTAAACAATTGGAGCATTTCTGATATGGCATTTTTTTCTCGTTATTCAAACAGACTTAACCATTCTTAGACCTTCTTTTAAAATTCCACTTCTGTTTTATAATTATCATTTCACTTACGTAAATCCATTACACCTAGTATCCTTGCCGATATCAGATAAGGAAACATCAGAGTTGAGGCATGGTTGTGTTCCGTGCTAAACAAAAAGAAGTGCAGAATTCACGGTAAAGGAACTATTCCAAAAGATGTTTTTGTGAGCTAAAGATGCCGACACTAACTTTTGTCAGAGTACTGAGAATTTCGATTCTTTCTTCTGCCGAGGGCAGCCCTACGAAGATGTTTTTGTCCAATCTGCCCGGACGCATCACAGCTGGGTCAATGATGTCTGGTCGGTTGGTGGCTCCTAATATGAAGACATTCTTCCTCTCATTCAGCCCGTCCATTTCTGTAAGCAGCTGGTTGACGACACGAGCGCCAGCATTTCCCTAATGAAACAAAAGTACCAATGATAAACTGAAGACCCGCTTTCTTACAGATAATCGAGCTTACCTCTGTTGAATCTGTCCTTTTTGGACACAAGGCGTCCAATTCATCGAAGAAAATAACACAAGGTGCTGAATTGCGAGCACGCCGAAAGCACTCCCGTACAGCTTTTTCACTTTCGCCAAGATACTGTAAATCAGTAATTATATTTTACAAACCTATTTTTCTTGGGATTCTAGTGCTTGTTAGCAAACGATAAAAAAGACAAACAAAATGTCTTACCATATTTAAAAGTTCAGGCCCCTTCACAGAAATGAAGTTGATGCCAGATTCATTAGCAATTGCCTAAACCGTTTTTCGCAAGGTTAAAGTTGTATGCTGGAGGCCAGAAACTCAAGCGTGTGAGGATAACTAAACCTGCAACCAACCTTGGCTAAAAGTGTTTTCCCACAGCCTGGTGGCCCACAAAGCAAGATTCCAGCTGGCGCACTCAAGCCCAATGCCTTGAATTTCTCAGGATGTCGAATTGGAGCCATAATCGACAATTGAAGCTCCTCTCTCACTTGGTGCAAGGCTCCAATATCTTCCCAAGTGACATCAGGAACGGTCGCAAAACCTTCTCTCATTGCTGATGGTTGAACAACTTTGAGAGCGTGCTAAAGGCAACAAAAAACAATGCTTTTTGAACAAGCAACAGATGTGCCGGAAGCCAAATTTGTTGTACTTAATCAGCGCAGGCTGTCAAGCAGTATGGAGGTAGAATAATATAGAAAATATAGGAAAAATGAAAAAAAAATAAAGGAAGAATTTAGGAATTTTAAAAGGATTTTAAGGCATGTGGCCAGTTGGTATGCAATTTAACACCTTTTCACATGCAAATATCAGATTTTTGTTCACATTTCGTCATACGCAAATATCCGAATTTTTTTTATAAATTTTCACCAAATATTTCGGAAAAAAATTAAAATGTTCGTGAAATAAATAAACAACGGTTCAAACTTTGGACCACAACCAACTTAATTTTAGAATGGCAGACTTTTGCGACCTGTCTACAATAAACCTATTGAGAACGCCGCAGGAAAATTTTGGAGAAAAACTAGAACAACTAGTGTAACTATTAACATTTAAGAGAACGCAAGATGAGAAATTAAAAAAAAACCTTTAGCCATAATGCATTTTTAAAGACATTCTTAAGAATATTAATATTTAATAGAATGCCGTAGGCAATTTTTTAAATCGCACTTTTTACAAAAACTAGGCCACAAATAATGGAGTTCAGAATACTTTTATAAAAAAAATTGTATGTGTGTAAATACTAACATTTATTGAGAACGTCGTAGGCGAAGTTTTTTTTTAAACTACCCATAATGCATTTTAAGACATTTTTAGAAATATTAATAATCAACAGAATGTCATAGGCAATTTTTTTAAAAACGAATCCAGAAATGATAGATTTTAACATTAATTTAGGCGCACCGAAGGCAAATTTTTTTTAAAAAAACCAGATTTCTGATAATGAGTTTTAGCCAATAACTGCCATTATTTTCTTTGCCACAGCAGTTTGCAATAAAACACAGGAATATATAAGAATTTTTCTAAAAATATAGGAAATATATGAATGATTTGACAGCCTGTCAGTGCAGTAAAAACCCACCTGAAAATCGCTCATTTCAATAAACAAGTTGCTCAACTGCTCCTCAGTCAAAGGGAGAGTGTTGCGAAGCCAAGACAAAACTAAAAATGCATTACAATAGTAAAATCATTGGACAATGAAAAATAGGCAAATCGAAAAAGAAAAGATGTTAGCAGTTTCATGAACCTGAGGAATAGCACGGTGCAGAATCGTGGTCATTGGTCAATTTTTCTTGATTCATGGTGCATGGTGTCATCTCTTCATCCTGATAGGGACCAAGTGATGATTTATGCAAAGCATTAAATACTCTAAAAGGAAGCACTCTGTTAACAATGCAAAAACACTGACTGACAAAAATAGTTGGGATGCAACCAACCTTTTGATAGCACACAAGGCAGCTTCTCTAGTTAGAGCCATTAAATCTGCCCCAACATAGCCAGGTGTGTGAGAAGCAATAAAGGAAAAGTTGAAATCGGAAGACAATGGCAATCTCCGGCACAATACTTTCAAAATCCTGAAATTTCAAAAGTCAGAAAGTGTTTTTCCATAGCTTGTTGCATCATGAACAAAAATAAAAACATCGTTCAACTTTTTGGTTGTTGAACCAGCGTTTAGGACAAACATGAACGTTACATGTCCCCTCAATGGCAAAATTTTCTAATAAAAATAAATTTCGTGTTCATTTAAGCCTGTGACCCAAGAAAACATTAACCTGAGCACTGGCACATTGTCTTAAATTTTGTCACAACTCAAATCATTTTGTTCTACTCAAAACTTTAGCAAATCATCAACGACACCCATGCCATGTAGTGTTCATTAACTCTGTACCTGATTCTTGCAGTCAGGTCAGGAATCCCCAAGCTGATTTCACGGTCAAAGCGTCCTGCTCGTCTCAAGGCTGGATCCAGGGCATCTGGCCGGTTGGTGGCTGCGATGACAAGAACTTGCGTAGTAATATCTTTAGCATTGAGCTCTAAACAAAACGTAAAAGTATTTTATTTAGTTATAAACGGAAAATCCAACTAAAACTGAACCCAGTACTAAGTTTCAACTTGCCATCAAGACAGAGCAGCATTTGGGTTACTATTCGTCGTTCCATTTCGCGGTGAACTGTTTCCCTTTTGGGGGTGATGGCATCTATCTCATCGATAAAAAGAATGCAAGGGGCAGCAGTCACCGCCTTCTCGAACAAGTCTCGTAATTTCTCCTCCGATTCACCAGAAACCCCAGACACGATTTCGGTGGCTGCCATTTTTATGAACGGCAACTCAAGCTCCTAACAAATTGAAACGGTTGCATGTATAAACATATCCTTTCACTGCGAGTAAGGACAAAAAATAGACTAAATTTAAATAATTAAAATCACCCCTGCGATTGCATGAGCCAAAAGCGTTTTTCCACATCCAGGCGGTCCATGCAAGAGGAGTCCACGAGGCGGAGGAAGACTCAACTTAACATATACTTCTGGATGCTTTAAGTGTACCAAAAGATCACACACTTCCTGGAAGCAAAAAGAATTGGATCTGATAAACTTTTCAAGAGTTCATCCACATAACTCTTCCACTAAATCAGTACAGGCATACCCCACTCATACATTAAGTTTTGCCAGCATTGCATTTTTACATTTTTAATATTCTTCCAGTTTAGGCAACAGAATATGAGAATAGACCTTATCTGATCCATAAAATCACAGTAAATGCATTTGAGATAAAAAGAATTCATCACTCACCGAAAAAAGTTAAAAAAACGTCTAGCATCATGTTGCTAAATTGACATAAAAGTGGAGCAGCTGACCTATATTCATGGTATGAAGGCAATCTGAAACCGACGTATGATCGACACGACATAAAACGGGGTATACCTGTACTTTTCAAACTTTACATCGGCATTACCCTCTTTTGGTTTAAAAAAAGCCTAAACAACCGTCATCCTATACTGAGTGACAGAACCTAAATTTGTTTGGGGAGAGGGATGGTGGATTGTATACCACATTTCTAAAATATAGTTATAATAATAATTACAGGAAATCTGAATGCAAACATTTTTTTGAGCGATTGAACGGCATAGAAAACGCGCATTGTTTAAAGAAATACACATATTAATATATATAGTTGTCTACTGTTTGATAGACTACTAGTCACATGATAGCTAGGTTCATATTAGTATACTGCTATGAAATTTTCAGAATGACAAATGCAGAAGGTGATATTTTGTAAGATTAATTCTGATGAGAATGACCACTAAGTTCTCCCGAAGTTGTGATTCTCTATTTTTAAAGTCCTCAAGAGCCCGCCGGGAAAACTGCCCAACAACATGAGGGTCGCAGCTTACTTGCTAAGAACTCCTCCAAATCCATACCTGTATGCATTTATCATTTCCTCCAATGTCAGTAAATTTTGATGAAGAATGTTGCAACACAATTTCTGAAAAAAAAAGCAGCGATCACATAAAAACCTGCATGACAGAATTTGGCGGATGCAAATACTTTTAGGGTGATTACAAATGATGACAACTTTCAATAAATATCTGCGAATGTTGTATTCAACATGTAAGGTTATTTAGACATCTCCATGTATTAGTTCTTGACTCGTGCTTCCCAAATGATTCTGCATTAAATTGAATCGAGTAGTAGGTTCTCCATAGGTCTCCATAGTGAGTTTGTGCATTTTTGCGGCTTTATTATTAAAAGAGGGCGCTCGAAACTGCTGCAATCGTTTCTGTCCAGTTATGCAGTTTCGTTATATTTTTGTGGCCATACTATTAGAGATATGGCAATCCAGTTTGATGATATTAAACAAACATTTCTCAATTTTGTTTTTGAATTTTCCAGTTGTGGTACGTTTCCGCCCTAAGTCGCTAGATGACATAATATAGATGGTTGCTTAATATAATTGAACTTGATCACTAAATCTCCAATAATATGGCAGAAAAAAATTCATGCAAAAACTGCAGTCATTTGTAATCACCCAGTATAATGTGTGAAAATGTAAAATGAATGAAAATTGCAAATTATTTTATTCTGTAGTAATTATAAAATGCATATTTCTACAGGGTGTCTGTAAATGCTGGCGGTGATTTCGTGAAAGTTTTGTGGCTGCATTATTAGAGTTTTGGTGATCGTGGTTAATTGGATGTGCTATCAAACTAGTATCTCTAAAAAGTTTCTTTAGACTATGACTATGACGTGTAGCAGGACCCTTTATGACGGGCGCTCGCTAGGAGCCGCTATTGTACTCTTCCCCGCACTGGTATCTACCCTAGTTGGCAGCTCTATTTAATGGGGTGTGATGCATCTTTAGCCTGTGCCACTGCCCAAGCAAGCGTTTGGCTACTTTTGTTGAGTGACCAATTTGTTTTTCATCCCCTATAAATCCCAGCCCTTCTTCCACTAATGCAGTTTCCATCCCAACCATCCAGCTTGTCAATGCTGGGCAGCTGCATAGTACATGGGTAATGTCTTCAATTCCATGCCCACATAGATCGCATTCTGGTCTAACCTCACGGAACTTTGATAGCCTTTGGTTAGTCTCAAGGGATCCCGCCCGTGCACGAAACAGTAAAGCCCTGGCATAGGAGTTATCGAACAATGGCTCCCAACATATTTTAGTTTTGTGCTGATATACTGCCAGTGTACTTTTACCAGCAATTCCTGATGACCACTTCCGTTCTTCCCAGGTGTTGACAAGTTTTCGTATCGCAGTGTCAGACTGTGTCCAGGGTCCATTTTTGAAAACATCCATCTCTAATTCAACACTTAGGTGTTTAACCCTCCTAGTCCATTTCGTGGGCCATTCTCTACTTCTGATCATCTCATAGACCTGTCTCGCTGGGAGGGATTTATCCAGAGACCAGAGTCTCGGCAAATAGGTAAGCTTGCTACTCATTTCACGTGCTTCGAAGCTCGACCACCCCATGTTGTCCTGCAAGGCATCCACCGCCGTAAACCTGTTAGCACCTAGGGCTGCCCTGGCATTTTGATTCTGCAGGCACTCCAGAGTTTTCAGCAGACCTTTCTGGTAACAGAACATCGCTACCATAAGTGACCGCAGGGACCCCGACACTTTTCCAAACTCCCCGAATGATATACTGCGAAAATGATTGGAAAGCAATTTTGCGCAGTAGACCTGCCGTGCGGCGTGCTTTTAAAAGGACCTATTTTCTATTGCCAGCATATAGTTTTTGTTTGCTGACAAGATAGCTCCCAAATATTCATATTCCGAGACCTGCTTGATATCATGGCCGTTTAGGTGCCATATGTTAGTGGTGGGGTCTCCTTTCTCATTAAACACCATAACACCCGACTTGTCTTCACCAAAATACATCCCCATATCTTTGCCAAATTCTCCACAGATGTCTAATAATTCCTGCAGCTCGTTGTTGCATTCAGAAAGCAGAGAGACATCATCACAAAATAGCAAGCCTGGAAGTAGATTGACTCCTATCTTATATCCCAACCCAGAATCTCGAAGGCGAGTCCCCAGCTCGTTGATGTATAGCAAAAAGAGCAGGGATGACAATGGACAGCCCTGTCTGACTCCTTTATTTACGGGTAGACCCCCTGTTCGAATATACTCCCATTGTATCGCATACATAGTGTCTGCATATAATGCCTTGATCGCATTTACTAACCAGCCAGAAATCCCATATTTGCCCAGCAAGTCCCACAGTATCTCTCTATTTACATTATCGAAGGCACCCTTGATGTCTAAGAAGGCTACGAACAAGGGGCGCCCTCTTTTGGGAGCAATCTCTATGATCTGTGTCAGTACAAACAGATTATCACTGCCCCGTCTGCCCCTTCGGAATCCATTCTGGAAGTCGACGAGCTTGCCCGACACTTCCAGCTCGAGCTGTAGTCTGTCCCTTAAGAGGCCTGCATACAGCTTGTAGACGCAGCTGCTTATTGCAACCGGTCTATAGTTTGATATGCTCGTTTCATCCTTACCCTTGCCCTTATGAATCAGTGTGATTCTAGTCAGGTTCCAGTCCCGGGGTATGGCTTTTCCTTTTATTAACTCGTTAAAGACCCTGCATAAGAGCCGAATGCCCGATGCATTTTGGTATTTAATGAATTCATTGGGAATGGAGTCTTCCCCAACGGCTTTCCCGTTCTTCAACCGAGTGGATGCTTTTTGAACTTCCTCCAGCGATATGCAGGCATCAACCGGTGGGACCATCAATTCCAATGTCCGGGAAGCATCCCCTCCGGGCATGAGGTTGTCGGCAGGTGGGCCTTTCTCCTGTCGAAACTTCTTGGCGTAGTCGCTCAAGATGGTGACCACCTCAGAATCACCTTTCTGTAGGGTACCATGTGCATCACGTAGTCCCCCGACCCCCTCACGGTTAACCATTCTCTTGTTTTTGATGTATCTCCAGTATTTCCTTCCTGCTTCCCTACCAGCCCCCATGATGGATGACCACATTGCCCTGTCTCTTTTGGTCACACAGTGGGCAACCATCTGTTTGGCTTCCTCTTTGCAGGCTAAGTAATGGCTCCATGCAATGGCCGTAGCAGTTGCATCGCCTTTTCTAAGCATTCGTCTATGTTCTCGACAGGCTGTCTTCCGGTTGGAGATGGCATTGCGTGTGTCAGGATCAAGTCTGACTTTGCCAACCTCCCTAGCACCATGCAGACTGCGATACCCGATATGCGCTTCTCCGGTGCTTATGATGCTGTCCCTCCAGAAAGTATACAATCCTTCATTCGAAAGGGAATCGAAGTCTGGCAACCCTGTGTGGAAGGTTTCCCAGGAAGTGTCATCCTTAATAGCCCAGAACCTTCTTTGTGGTGGTCGGGCAATGGCCTTCGGTGTCACGTGCCCCACTTGCAGGCAGATGGAGAGCAGGTGGTGGTCGGAGTTTAGCCCTGCCATGTTCTCGTCATCGATTTCCATCTTCATTACCCTTCCCAGATGCCGGTTGTCCCACAATATGTAATCTATGGCATATGCTACTCTACCATTTGTCCAGGTGTTTCTACCAACACATTCAGGGAGTAGGTTGCATATGGCAAGGTCGTTGTTGTCGGCAAACTGACGCATCAAGGTTCCATTGATATTTTCTACTCCATTAAGGTCTTGTAAGTGACCGTTAAAGTCACCCATGATTAAGATGGCATAACCTTTTTCCCGGAGCCCCTCGAGATCCTTCTGAAGGCAAGAGTAGATGGACTTATTCCATCTTGTATCAGTACCCTCCACCGCCATATAAGTGGTCGCAATTGCCAGTTTTATACTCATTCCACAGAGCAGTAACCACATATGTTCGTGCCTCCCACATAGATGCTCTGAGACGTTGAGACTGCTCCTCCAAAGGACTCCTAACCCACCCTTATGCTTCTCGTCCGACCCTCTGGACCGTAACGCAAACTTAATTCCACTAATGGGTTTCAATGTTTCCTCCCCTCGAAGATGAGTCTCAGCGATCCCAAGGATATCCAGATCCCCGTTGGTCACTAAGTCGCTAACCTCCTGCCACTTCACCTCATTTCTCAGACCATTCATGTTTGCAAATCCAATTCTGATGCATCTGTTTTTGTTATTTGCCCGTGGCATTACCCTGCCCTGGTGGGAGGTTGAGGGTAAGTCTTGAATACCACCGGACACCTCATTCCTACTTTCGCCACCTAGTTTTTTCTTTCTGTATGGTTCCTCACGGCCCTCACCCATTGGCCAGCCAGAGCCCTGCCACCCGCTCTGGTGAGGTGAAGACCATCATCAGAGATTAGCTGAGGATTAGCAGAAAAGAAAGTCCAGTTGTCCACATATGGGATGCCTTCCTCTAAACACAGGTCCGTCATCATGCGATGGAGTTCCTCGGCCTCTTCCCGCAGTGTTGCCCGTGGTAGCACCCCAGATATGAAGACCTCAATACCCCTCGACTTAATGGATCGAACTATCTGGCGACAGTGCTCCACTACATGTTCTGGGTACTGCCGCCACAGGTCATTGGTCCCCAAGTGCAGCAATGCCCTTTTCGTTGTTGGCTTGCAGACATTGGTGTCTCCTTTCGCCTTGAAGAAACGTTGGAAGGTCATGCCACCTTCTACAACTCGGGTGATCTCCAGACCATTCCGAACTGCTGTGGGAGCACACCGTACATCCATCGCCGCAAACGTGGCTATCGAGTCTCCAACAATCACCCAGTCTGGTTTCTGCTCCAATCCCTGCTGGCCCCTTGGTAATCTGGCAGACTTCCTCTGCTGTCGAGCAGCAATGCTTAGGTCTTCCCATGGCCAAGCACGCACAGCCGGGGCTGAAATTGGTACACATGAACCGGTGGGGTCAACTGGTTCGGGAATCACCTCCACTGATGGTTTTGGCAAGCTTGGGCCATTGAAACCGCTCGCCTCTACAATATCCGCCTCTTCAGATGCTGGGTTTGTCACATTTGGACGATTGGTTCCACCTGCCTCTGCTGCAATAACTGCCTCCTTACCCTGAACAGTTTCCTCCTTGACCTGCTTGGTCTTTCGCAACGTTTTTGGCGAACCAACCCACTAACACCTTCAGCAGACCTGGGCTGCAGTGCCGGCTCTGGTAAGACGGCCCCTTGCACCGGAGTTGTAGGGGCTGACACATCGGTGGCGGGCTTCTGCTCCTCAGGGGTGGGGGTGACGTCCCCGGATACTGCCCCTTCAGCAGTACTATCCGGGTTTTGTGACACGGGGTGAGCAAATTCCTACCCATGGCACTGCTGGAGGTCACCTTTGCCAGCTCCCTTTCCTCTGTTTGCAGGTTCATGAGGATTGGCTCGTCAACAGCAACACCATTGTCATCACCCTTGAGTTCCTCACCAGCCTGAATCTCCTCAATAACCCGGGCAATAGGATCGGGGCTGCGATATTCCACTCCTGTAGTCAACTTCTGCATGATCTCCTGGACTTGAAGTTGCAGACTCACCACCAACCCATTCAGTTGTGTGAGCTCAGCTGCCTTGATGCACCATGCTCGAAAGTCTGTGCAACATATTTTACACATACAAAACTGGCCGCTTTCTTCAATCTTTTCCTTAGCTCTACCTCTCTTCTTCCCCATTCCATGATAGCCTGCACAGCTCTGATGATACCAGACCTCGCAGACATCGCACAGGACCATTCCTCTACTGCCATAGTCTCCCTCACCCTCCTATATTCCCTAAGCGCAGGGCACTTGGAAAGAACGTGAGTAACGTCTTCCGGCTCCCCTTCACATAGGTCACACAATACATCAACTTGCCGGAATTTGGACATGTGCTTATTGGTTTCAAGGGACCCTGCTCTGGCACGAAATAACAAGGCACTTGGGTATGAATTGTCAAACACTTCTTCTCTGCCAATTTTGACTTTCCTCCTATAATCTGACATAGTACTTTTGCGTGCCATGCCTTCGAGCCAAACACCCTCCTCCCATGTAGTTACCAACTTCCTAATAACATTATCTGATTTTGCCCATGGTCCTTTGACAAATGCATCAATCCCTAGCAGGACGCCAAGACGCTTGATACTACGAGTCCACCGGGTGGCCCAGCCCCTTCCTCGAACCAGCTCATACACCTGACGCGCATGATACGATTTATCAAGAACCCATAGCCTACGCAAATAAGCCAGTTTGCTGGTCATCTCCCGTGCTACAAAACCTGACCAGCCCATATCCCCTTGCAATGCCTCTACCGCTGTAAATCGATTGGCACCCAGTGCAGCTCTGGCATTCTGATTTTGCATACATTCCAAGTCCTTGTTCAAACGATATGGAAAGCATAGAACATCACTACCATACATCAGTGCTGTGACGGCTACGCTTTTCCAAACCCCCTAATGATGTCATACCGGGAAAATGACTGGAATGCAAGCTTACGTAGCAGACCCCCCATGCGCCGTCCCTTCAAACGAACCCTACTTTCCATTTGTGCCAGGTAATTCTTCCCATTTCCCAAAATTACCCCTAAATACTCGTATTCTGTAACAGTCTTCACCTCCCTACCATTCAGGTGCCATACCTCATCGTTCCCAGACTGGTTCCCATTTATGACCATGATGCCCGATTTATCTTCCCCAAATTCCAACCCAAAGTCCTTGCCATATTGACCACCGACATCTAGCAGTTTTTTGCTAATCACCCTCTTCAGATATTAATGAAACATCATCGCAAAATAGCATACCTGGTAGCTTATTAACCCCTATCCTGTACCCCAAACCGGAGTCCCCAACCGTACCCCTAATTCATTGATATACACCAAGAATAACAGAGGAGACAGTGGGCATCCCTGTCTGACCCCCCCTCAGTCCTATGACTATCCCATTGTATGACATACCGAGTGTCCTCATATAGATTCTGAATTGCCTTCACCAACTCAATGGAAATGCCATATGCCTGGAGTAGTTTCCAGAGAAGAGTTCGATTGACATTGTCGAATGCCTCCTTAATATCCAAAAAGCTAAAAACAATGGTTTTTTCCTCCTAGGTGCTAACTCCATAAGTTGTGTTGTCACGAACAGATTATCACTTCCCCGCCTTTCCTTCCTGAATCCATTTTGAAAGTTTACTAATTTGCCACCGGTTTCCAACTCTAGTTGCAACCGATCCCTCAAAGACCCCTGGAGAGAAGGCCTCGCAGCATGCTCTTAGAGGGAATCCACGCACTTCAAGGGTCTTTGTCGGGAACTTGGTTCCTAGTGCTGATAATGCGGGCAGTCCGTTCTTATGTCAGCTCCCAGAAAATTGACGTATTTGAATGCTTCGGCCTTACAAATTCCTCAAACAAGCTGTCCTCAGTGTTTCTTCGAATCCAGGATGCCGACAAGGCAGCAGTTCTCGGCGGTTCCTTTTGGCCATCTAACGTCATGGTTAAACCGTTTCGTGGCAGAAATCCGATGTCGATGCTATCTAACTACCTCTGTACCAGTTTCACCTAATCTATCTGCTTCGGCTATTCTGGTTGCTCCACCCATCATTCCAGCTTCATCGGGAACTTTGCAACTTTCCTGATGTTTCTTCGGCCACTGAGCTCAACGGATTAAAGGTCGTATTTCTAAACGCCAGGAGTTTAATGAATAAGATTGACCTCGCAGACTTGGCAGCAGATCTTTCTCCAGACTCAATCATTACTCCTGAGGGCTACACCGGCTTTAGGACCGATAGAGATGGCAGAGGAGGAGGAGTTTGTCTCTTTTTGGCAAACTGTCTTCGTGCCGTGGTGGTTAATTCTGACTGTGCTGCACCTGGCACCCAGATTGTAGTAGTTGATATCTCTATCCTGCCAGGTGTTCTTCGTCTTGGCGTGGTTTACCACCCACCCTCTGACATTGCAAACACAATGTTTTCAAATTGTTTACATGATGCATTGATTTCTATTTGTGATGTCCAGCATCCAGTCATACTGGTGGGGGACTTTAATCAAAGTAATATTGCCTGGCCTTTACAGGGCACTCTCCCCCCGGACCGGCTAAGTTTGTTACTGTTACATCTAGCCTGGGCCTTGTCCAACTTGTTAACTTTCCCACTCATGGTCCAAATTTTCTTTCTCTTATACTTACTGATACACCATCTGTTATTTCTCAAATAAAGGAATTGCCACCCTTTTCATGCAGTGACAGCCCACCGCATATCCCATTTATCTTTACCATTATTTGTAATAGGAATTCAGCTGAGGAAAAACCAAAGCGGGATTTTTATCTTATGGATGTAGAGGGAGCACGACAGCACTTGTTGTTGGTGAACTGGCATCACAAATTACCAAACGATGCATCTGTGAATGACTCATGGTTGACTTTTTGTAATATTATTAATTCTATTATTGAGTTATGCAATGCAAAGTAAGTCTTTGCCCCAGGGAGCTACTAGTGAAGAAACAGGCTTGGCATAAATATTCAGCAGATAAAACACCTGTCCGTAGGCAGGCATATTTGGCGGCCTCCCTAAAGTATTCTCACGCTATCACTGTTGCAAATCAGAGAATTGAATCCTCTGTGATCAATTCAAAATCTGTCGGCTTTCTATAGGTTTGCTGGGAAGAAACTCCAATCACGTGCTGGGATACCGCCTTTGCGTAATGATTCAAATTTTCTTTTGCACTCAGATGCAGAGAAGGCATCCATCCTTAATGCTCATTTTTATAAGGCCTTCATTGAGGACGATGGCCTTCTCCCACCATTTACCCCTTCCCATGAAATATTTGGCCAACTAGGAAACATCCATTTTTCAGAAGACGAAGTTCTTGAGTCTTTGTTATCATTAAAACAAAATACTGCGGCAGGTCCTGATAACATACCTGCCTTTATTTATGTAAAGTTTGCTCGAGAATTGACCTTGCCACTATGTAAAATATTTCAATGTTCCCTCCTGTCTGGCTGCTTACCCGACCTGTAGAAATCATCATTGATCGTTCCAATTTTCAAAAAGGGAGACCCTACTGAACCTGACAATTACAGACCTGTGGCCCTCACCTGCATTGCTTGTAAGGTTTTGGAGAGCTTGGTGGTCAGGCATATTAACAACTGTTGCAGGTTTTCCAAACTTCAATTTGGTTTTAGGAAGGGTCGATCTGTGTCTGCTCAGTTGCCAATGTGCCTGGATGAGTGGACAGCTGCCATTGAAGGGGGTACACCTATTGACATCATCTATTTAGATTTTAAAAAGGCATTTGACAGTGTCCCATAATAAGCTGCTTTACAAAATTTGCCGATATGGCTTGCCAGAGCCACTATTTTCTTGGTTATCCTCTTTTTTAGTCGGTAGGACACAGATTGTTAGGGTGGGTAATTCTTTCTCATCAACTTTGCCAGTAAAGAGTGGCGTTCCACAGGGTAGTGTCTTGGGCCCAATCTTATTTTTACTTTTTATCGATGACCTGCTCGACTCTTCCAGCACAGTTCCAGTTTATGGTTTTGCTGACGACACTAAGCTCTTTCTTAACTCTTCAAGTGTTACCTTTCGTAATATCCTTCAGAATAAATTAAACGAGGTCATTACTTGGTCCGAACATTGGCAACTTTCTCTGTCAACTGAAAAATGTTTAGTATTACATCTCGGCTTTAACAATGCTCACCATTCCTACTATTTGCAGGATGCACCTTTAAGAGAGTCACAAACCATTAAGGATTTGGGGATAAATTTCTGTTCAATTCTAAAATTTGGTAGCCTTTGTATGGAGATATCTAGAAGGGCACACATTCGAGCCTACCTGCTCTTTAAGTGCTTCAGATATAGTGATTCCCAAACATTGCTCAAGGCTTTCAAAATTTATGTTCGGCCCATCTTGGAATTTACCAGTGAGGTGTGGAATCCTCACCTCATTAAGGACAAAAAGATGCTCAAGTCAGTTCAGAGGCGCTTTACTAAGCGTCTGGTGGGCATGCGAGATCTTTCTATGTGGAGTGGCTACGTATTCTTGCTTTGGACTCGCTCGAGACAAGACAGACCAAGATTGACCTCAAATTTCTTTATGAAATCATTAACAATATTCTCCCAACAGAGGTGGTTCCTCATATTTCTTTATGTGATAGGGTGCCATCTTGGGGCCACGACAGGAGGGTAAAAATGGACCTGGCCAAAAGGGACTGCAGGTTTCATTATTTCAGAAATCGCGTTGGACGAGTTTGGAACCTTTTGCCAACGAATGTCGCAAACGCTCGAAATTTTAATGTATTTTGTAAACTTTTAAATCAATTGGATTTAAATTTTTAATCAAACTTTTTATATTGATGGGATTAATGTAAGCGGCTTGTCCCTTTTTATCCTTTTCCAATTGGAATAAATTATTACTATTATTATTATTATTATTAACCCGGCATTTGGTTCATCCCACAGCACCAGTTCTGCTTACCAAAAGTGGCCCACTGGTCACTCGCATTCTTGGGTGTGCCGGATTTCAGTTGTAATTTGAGCAAACCGGGCTTCTCACCGATTGAATGTTTGAGAATAGGTTGAGGTCGTTTCGACCCCAAGGCAGCTAATCATTCGCTTTATCCGATGAGACTGCACATGAGCGACAGCTATCCTGAGGGAAACTTCGGAGGGAACCAGCTACTAGATGGTTCGATTACTCTTTCGCCCCTATACCCAGGTCTGACGATCGATTTGCATGTCAGAATCGGTGCAGACTTCCACCAGAGTTTCCTCTGGCCTCGTCCTGCCCAGGCATAGTTCATCATCTTTCGGGTACCAACGTGTATGCTCTAGCTCCGCCCGGTTGACAAAGCGGTCGTTGGATGGGCCGGCGGTGCGCCCGACCAAACTGCGTCGCTGGGATCCTGCCTAGGCTGCACGAGGCCGCCTTTACTTTAATTGCACCTTTTTTTTGTTCGGGGTTTCAAGCCCAAAAACTCGCACACATGTTAGACTCTTTGGTCCGTGTTTCAAGACGGGTCGGGTGGGATGCCGACCTACTCGCCGCCAACCCCCATCGCCCCTTCGGGAGCCTGCGATATTGCTGCCAGCGACTCGGTAGTCGGTGGGATGCGGATGGCAGGGTCCAACTTTTTTCCGGCCCGAGCCGCTCGATGCGGACTCTGTCCACCTGAGCACTGCCGGTGTGCGGGGTGTGATAGTGGACGTGCAATACGGAGACCGGCTTGCACTCACTAAGCCTCGGTCGGAGTGAGAGAATTCACCATGTGGCAATGGCCAGACAAGCGGGTGCGGTCTCGTGGCGCAGAGTGCCAGCTTCCGTCACCCGTGCAGCTACCAATTCGGCCTAGTGACTAATCTTCCCCGTTCAACTTCCTACCGGTTGCGGTGTCCTACTAGTAGGGGGTTAAAATCGGGAAATGCACCCGTAGCCGCAGGGCGCACCCAGGGGAGGCAATAGAGCAGCCGGACTTAGCTGGAACGCCCAACGCGACCTTGACTGGCACCTCGGCGATGGATTGAATCCCTCCCCAACCTTTCGACCTTCAAGGCCCCACCCGTCTACCTCTGGACGGTTTCACGCACTCTTGAACTCTCTCTTCAAAGTTCTTTGCAACTTTCCCTCACGGTACTTGTTTGCTATCAGTCTCGTGGAAAGCATTTAGCCTTAGATGGAGTTTACCACCCACTTAAGGCTGCACTTTCAAGCAACCCGACTCCTGGGATGAGATCCGAAAGGCGAGCAAGGATAGCTGGGCCAAACAGGCCTTGCACCCTCGACGGGCCATGGCCCCGGCAGGGGGACTTAGACGCTGAGCTCCTCGACAGAATGGACCTTCCTTACACCACATTGCAACCCGCCGCGATGGTGGGAGCTTCGGTGCTGGGCTAATCTCTTTTCACTCGCAGTTACTCAGAGAATCCTTGTTAGTTTCTTTTCCTCCGCT